>JAODKE010000037.1:1164187-1177046 GCA_026779605.1 Mormyrus hasselquistii
AGGAATCCCTCCTGCATCTCACTGCCTGAGAATGGGAGAGGGGAGTAGGAATCCCTCCTGCATCTCACTGCCTGAGAGTGGGAGAGGGGAGTAGGAATCTCTCCTGCATCATACTGTCTGAGAGTGCGGAGATGGGGTGGGGGTGGGATAGGGGGTAGGAATCCTTACTGCATTTCATAGCCTGAGAATCTGGGGGTACGCACCAGTCTGGTACAGCGCCTTAAGTGCAGCGATGTCAGACAGGTCCTCAGCTCGGGCCCTGCCCAGCCAGCGATTATAACTGCAGAAACAGGAAGACAGCCGTTACACATATAGAGAGTTCAAGGGTCAGGGGTCGAAGGGCGGCTCTTACTTCCTCTGATGCTGCTTCTGGAGTGCAGCCTCAGACATGTGTCCCTGTAGGATGAGGCGCCGGTGTTTGTCAACGTCACCCTCCATGCGGGCAAAGGAATGGCTGCCCACCGACCCCAACATGGGGTCCAGGGACTCAGAGTCATCTGGAGGGGTAAGAGAAACCACAGAATGTAATTGTGGCGGTTCACAGCAACATGAAAGAGCTAGTCTCTAATTACACACGTCAATCCATTTACATTTTTCATTATGTAGCTTGGCAGTCTGGTTTAGTCATTTAAATATTCTTAGGTTGCAACTGTAGAAACAGGACCAGTAACTCTTGAAAGAAAGCAACACAGGCAGGAGATACTGAAGACTCCCTCCAGGCAGGAAATCATCAGACTACTGAACCTGAGACAGGGAAAGAATCACTTGTCAGGATCTGGATCTCAGAAAAGATACTCTGGCTACTATACATGGTCTTCTGCTGAAGTGATGGACCACAGTGACACTATAATGAGTGTCAGCACAAGACTGATATATGGAAGATGTCCTTGGGAACAACAGAACAACAGCAATGCAACTCTGGGGTGAGCAGAGCCATCTGACCAAACTCACCTTCCAAGCTGCCTGGCTTCTCTGAGATGCGGATCCTCCTCTCCGGAACCACAGGCTCTCCCTCTGCATTCCCAATGTCTGCTGGGATGAGGGGCAGGCTGGACTGTTCCTCCACTTCTGAGCGTGGGAAGTAAAGTGGCAGCAGCTTCCTGTACACTGGCTACGAGGGGCACAGAGAGAGCCAGCCTTGTGGGATTGACATGGCAACAAGGGAAAAAAGGTATACAAGAATATAGTGGAAGCATAATGGAAGTGTGGGTCTCTGACAACCTTACCTCCTCGACTGGCGTCACAACAAACACCACCGTGTCCAGGTATTCTCCATGGTTCTCCAGAAACCTACGGACTGTCCCTGTAGCATGGAAAACAGGGCGGCTATATGAGATCATCACAAAATCAATTATTTATCAATTATTGAATCAACCTTTATTTAAAATCCAAAATCTACATACAGACTCTACTGCTGCCCAGAACTTTGCATTCAAGTTCATTCAAAACGTCAAAACAAAAAGTTCATGGAGCAAGAGAAGGATAAAAGTCGGGGGGCTAAGGGCTGTCATTAGCATGAGGACACATTATGTGGCACATTGGTTTGTTTGCAGTTTGTGTCATTAACTTTATGGTTAAACTAGTCTTGACATATCTCCAAGTTCTTGTTCTTACTAGAAAAAGCTCTGATCATAAATTACTACAATAAATTCTATTCTAAAGATTCTTCTTTCGAAGGCAGTGAGATGCAGGAAGGATTCCTACTCCCCTCTTCCTCAACAGTCTGTTTATAATACATTGTTAGCCTAAATCAGGGGTTCCCAGAGTTCTTCAAAGGTCTGGAACAGTACAAAGATCAAAAGCTGTCCCTTTCTGTACAATGGCTACTTCGCACATGAACAGACTCAGACTTCTGCATTTCATGAACTTAAATGAAAATGAATTAACAATGGACTCCAATATAGACATTAATACATAACTATATATATTAAAAAAAATGGGAATTGTTTAGAATTTTTTAATGCTTGCTGACTGTTTTGACTGTCCTTCATTTGGGGAGGAGTGGGGGATTGGTGGTTCTACATTGTATTATTGTACTTCAAAGCATGTTAAGTCTTTTTAATGTTAACCACATTGATTCATGAATTACATGGGCTGGGTCCGGATTAACTTGCAGTTCTGTTTGCATGCTGACTTTGAGATGCCCTGTCCTAGATAGTAGCTAGCTAGTAAACTTAGTAACTAGTGAGTGGCTTAGTAAGGTGGTGGGTGCATATCCGAAATGCAGCTAAGACTTTGAGCAGCGTGCCCAGACGAAGGGCTAAAGTGTCCTAAACGCTGCCTGAGGGGCTGGTCTCCTACAGCTGGCACTCACTGAGGGCGATGTGTGTGGCGTCCTCCAGCGGGTATGCCCTCTTCGCTGTGCTAATGACACACAGGGCCACAGATTCCATGCACTGCTCCCTTGGAAACAGAAACAGCACTGTTATAATTATTATTACTCCATTCAGTTCCATCTCATGTTTTTGAACAGAGTGTTTGAGATGAGATGTAATATCCCGAGTTTATAATGGCAAAAGATTCAGCCTATTTATTCTTCAAAAAACCAGTGTTAAATTATTTTAATTACTAATTCATTTAAAGATTTTCATTTCTAGATATATCAAAGGACCATATGTTAAAATCCTCTTCACAGGAAACAGTAGTATATATGAGGACTAACTTTACCTGGACATTGGTCACACAAAAAAAAAAACAACAACACATTTTTATTCATTTATATTCTGCATATCATAGTTGTTCAAAACAAGAATTTCAATACGCTGATGTCTCCCAAATTGTACATATGGTGAATAAGAGACTCCGTCTTGAGGTTACAATTTGGCTTGTCTGCTGACATAATGCAAGACAGGAATCTGCTCATTTACACATAAATGTTACATCATAATTTGCATATACATACTGCAGTACGTTCCTGTAACAGCCATACAGGGAGCTCTCAGCTGCTGTCCTGTACCTGGTTTTGTATGTGCCATGTGACTTACTTGGTGAGCTGCAGGACGTTCCTGTAACAGCCATACAGGGAGCTCTCAGCTGCTGTCCTGTACTTGGCTTTATACTTTGGCCCCACAGTGTGGATGATAAATCTCGCTGCTAAGTTGAAGCCTTTTGTCATCTTGGCCTCACCAGTGCGGCAACCTGAGGCAGAGTAGTTGTGGGTGTAACAAACATTTCCTTAGTGTTATTCCAACCAATAACAGGAAAGGAACAATAAAAAACAACATTCTCCAAATAAGACATGTGCTCCCCTATGTTAAATCAAACACAAACATAGCACACATGAAAAACATGTGTCTCAAAACTGTTCTACCATCCAGGACGCCCACACCAAGTAGCAAACAATGTTGAAAGAGAAGCTTGTGAATGTGGACGATGGGGTTACAACTTGAGAATAAGCTGCTGACCCTTCAGCTTAAGCAGCTCCTCCCTCAGCTCTGGCCCTGCATGCCTGTGGATGCTGTCCGACACGGGGTTCTTGTCTGACAAAGTCTCGTTACTCGTGTTGACGATGGCTGTGCAGTTCATCAGAGCCACATCGCCATTGCTGGGAAGAAGGCAGAGTGCAAGAAATTAAAACCACATAAGCAGCTCCTGAAATACAGCCAGGCAACCCTCCTGGACCGAATACAGCTGATGAAAGGGGAACAGCGGTCAAAAAGTGGAAACTGGAAACCAGAAACAGAACAGCCTGCAGTGAGCGATTATCAGCTGTAGCACCATACGGTAAGCAGAAAATCTTTACATGTACATCTACTCCCCATGTCCATGTGGGGTTCCTTCCTGTTTTCAGGTTTCCTCCTACAGTCCCACAAACTTGCAGTTTGTGTCCATTTCCAGGTTTCCTGTGGTATGCTATCAAGTGTGCCCAGTGACATATTGGCATTGGGTCCAGCATACTGTATACACTGGCTGATGGCATGTGCTCCCTGGTATATGCTCCAGGTTCACCTCAGACCCATGCTGGGTAAGCAAAGGATATATAAAGAATTGAAATGCAGAGAGTCAAACTCAAGTTAATTATTTATAATGGACAACAAGTTAAGCAAACCAAAGTGTAGGATGCTAAGACCACAGCAATTAACGTGAGCTGCAGTTACAAGACAATCTGATAGAGGCTTTGTTTCCTGTGGCATACAATAGCTTGAGGACATGTTATTGCCTGTGATAAAGACTAGTCAAGTGTCTTTTGGAGAGAATACTGCACAGAGAAGTGATGGAAAAAAATTCTGCAACCAAAATTAGGCAGTAACTTCTTATTTTGGTAACAGTTCTCATTTGAACATGGTGAAGGTGCATGAAATGTAATTCATTATAACCTCTACAGTAGAAACCATGTAAACTTAATAGTAGACCTACAAAACGGCACCAGTTATACTTTTGGACAAAGCTCACCATTTAATCTAATCTGAAAGTTGTGACTGAAAGTGTTGCATCCAAACATTTAGACTGATACTGTCTGGGTTTATAAGTCCTAATACCGTCTCACTTCAGTATACACAATAAAGCTTGGGAAAGAGGATTTATGCCAGTGTGTGCATGCATGTGCGTGTAAGAGAGAACTGCGTAGAAACTAAGCAACCCAGGAAAAAATAATGAGTAGAAATTCTCCAGGAGAAGCAAGGAAGCAGCAGAGGAGACTCACAACAGAATGATCTTCCTGTTGATGTCTTCACGAAAAGGAAAGGGTGACGAAAAGACCCCTTTCCAGTTGGCGAGGTTGTCTTTGTGGGTGCGTGTTTTGCTACTAGGTGGCCCATCCACCTCAGCCCCATCCTGATCCTGTGACTGGTCCCACCGGTGCAGTGTCTGGACATCCACAAACTGTGAGCGGGCACCCAAGGGATCCATCGCACACAGTCAAATGAGAACTGAATGTTCTGACCACGATCACTTCATGAAATCCTCCCAAGGCTCGTTGAATGCTATGGGAGACACATTGAGCATGCCATCTGCAGAGTGCCATCTCACATCCCATGTGCAAAGAGGAATACGCCACACAAAATGCTTCACAACATATGCATGAAAAGCAAAAAAAAATCACCAAAATCTCAGCAATTCAAATGTTCATTGTAAATTCTCCAACTCATACATACACGTTATTCAGAAGCAATTCTTACTATGTTTCATAATGCTGTGTTTTTCTTTTTTACTGGGAAAATGCACTTTGCAATACCTTGCTCAAGGGTACAAGAACAGGGTGCCTCTCGTGACCTGAGCCTTCAGTCTTGGTGTCAGATCGAGTGCCCAGTTTCCTCAGTTACCCTCAACCTGCCGTCACAGAAGCACACGTAATCTCCATCAGTTTAACTAGTTTGTTTATAATGGCAACGAGGCATAAAAAGTACACACGGATAATTCAATGCTACGCCTAAACACGACGGAGCTTTTCCCGAGAAAGTCTTGTGATACGGCGTGACGAAACAGTCATTTCCGTACACTATATGTTCAAGAGGAAAGACACTTTAAATTCGAGCCTCGTGGTGCAGAATAAGTCCCTGAGTATGTTCGTGTGCGAAGTGGCCATTGTACAAAAAGGCACAACTTTCGATCTGTGAATCAAATACTACGAAATAGGACAACAGCGAATTCAATGGGGGCTGTAATATTGTGTACATATAATTGCAAGACATCACGAAAGACAGATTGATCCACTCTATATTTAGTCTGTAGCAGGGAAACTCAATTTTATGGTTGAAATAAATCTTAACAGTCTTTAGTACTTTTGTCTGTCATCGTGATCTATACTAATCCTACTGCTTATATCTGAAAAAGAAGGCATATCACGACAGCGTGTCAATGCTAGAAAACCAAGCAACTGAGAAACATCATGAAACTGCAAGTATATTGGCTGCACATCTCTAAGGTTAACTCACAGCACCACGAGCTCCATCAAAGACAAAACCTCCGATATAAACCGAATGTTTCTTTGCGAACTAGACATATCAACACTAATTCGTCGGATGATAGTTAAACTAGCAATACCAAATAACCGTTGGGTTGCTGGTTATTTTATCTTCATTTAATACGAAGAGCTCGACAATGTACAGTAAAAGTCATCGAGTCAAAATCACGTTCTACAAATAGTAGGCTCTCGCAGACCTGTCAAGCATCCCAACATTTCCTCCTCAAATATGTGTAAAGATCGATAATCCGACAATAGAACAAAATACCATTTAAAATCCCTTGACGGCTTGGTTGTGTTGTCGAAATACAGTCATATGTTTTTCTCCATGGCGGCTTTTCAACTTGCTATATCGTTTCCGTTTTTTCAACCCACCACCATAAAACACGATTTTGCTGAACCGATTTCATCACATTATGTTAACATTTACTACGGTTGCAGTCAGCTGACTCGCAACAAAACCATCACTTCCGGAAGGAGAAATATTAGGGATTGTCATTGTAGTTCTTATAGATGTATTTGTAGGTATATTAACACAGTTCTGGAATACCACGTTATTGTAATACTGTAGAAAATGTAAATAACTAAAATGATATTATATCTTTCAATAATTTAAAAAATATCTTTATCTTACACATTATACGTTTTTGTATATGATGTATACTTACAGACTGTCCTTTAAAAACTGTAGTTTCAGACAAAAGTAGCTGATAACAGTGAACGATAGAAATTTTAATAAAATCTTTTTTCTACTCAATGTGTTTGGTGTATAGAGTATATTAAACACTAATATTACTGACTGTCACATACAGCAAACAGAATTTTAGTATTTAAGTAATGAAGATACAATGATTCACATGTTCTGAATATCGATCTTTCGGAACGTGATTAGTTCATCGGTTGTTTCCTCCCCTGAGCTCACGCTGCCTGATCGCAGTATCTTTCCGGTACGTTTATAGAACTGTATTATAAGAGTTTTGTAATGTATTATAATTTCAATTTTAACAGCTGTTGCCGATCATTCGTATGTCATATTTGTATGTGTTTAACGCAGATAGCATGACTAATTGCTTGGGAAAGTAACTCGTGTCAAAGAAACTGACTAGTCAGACGCCACATGGACTTGTTCAGCTAGTAATTTAGCGATGCATGTAGCGTGAAAGACACGCTTAAAGTTTCGCGATTTGCGAAATTATCATTATCATTATCGGTGTTTTATTAAAATAAAGGTCTTATATGAAAGTATTGCAACATATAGCGATAGCTCTATTAAACCAAAACTTTAGCGGGATGGATTTCTTTTCCAGGAGAGTTCCCCGGCTGTGTATATGAACAGAGTAACTGTGTTGGATTCTGGACCTCCTGGACCGTAATTGGGGGGCTCACTTACACAAGCTTAACTATACTATGCCAGGAAAACGAAACGATCGTCAGTAGGAACGTTAATATGGAGAATGATCAGAATTCAACTAATACAATGTAATTGCCATGCATATAGCCCGTGTATTGAAAACATTTTGTAATTCGGTTTATATTGTTTATGGTTTGACTTTGTCTGTAATAAATAAAATAATTAAGAATAATAAAGAAACCATTATGCTTTGCTCCACAAACGACAGCACAGACTCCTGGCTGGCTGCCATGGGTTTAACCAAACAGTACCTGCGCTACGTAGCCAGCGCCGTGTTCGGCGTGATTGGAAGCCAGAAGGCCAACATTGCCTATGTGACCATGAGGGGAGGGGAGAAAGGACGCTACGTCGCCGTGGCAGCCTGCGAGCATGTTTTCATATGGGATGTGCGGAAAGCAGAAAAGGTGAGAACTACGTTAAGCACTCACACAACATACAAAATGTAAAGCCAAAACCTGACGTAAATTCAGGTATTCTCACTGAATGTTGAATATTAGAATATTGCAAACATTTTGTTGAATTTTGAATTTACAGCTTAAGCCATACATTTCCTGTTGCAGAAAACTGGGTCATAATGCCAATGATTCTTTGCACCCAGTGGTTTTGCTCACCCAGCTCTCTCCAATCTTAGGTTTTGATTCTCCAGGGGAACAAATATGAAGTGACATATTTGTGCCCATCCCCTGATGGTGGACACCTTGCCGTGGGCTACGAAGATGGCACTGTCCGCATATTCAGCCTGCTGAGTGGTGACAGTAGCATCTCCTTTAGTGGCCACAAGTCTGCAGTGACAGCCATAAATTACGATGGACTTGGGGCCAGGCTGGTTACTGGGTCAAGGGTGAGATGAGAGAAATACTTTTATGTTTTTTGATCTTGATGACCCTTTTGGTTTGGAGTAATTACATCAGTGGTAATGCCTTCTGGCAGTTTTTTTCCTTACTGCTCTGCCCAGCATACGTTCCAGTTTTTAATGATTTGGTGGAAAGTGCCAGTCTTTAAATCCTTGCATTATAAGGTAAACTTGTGTTCTACTCCTCTGCCTAGGACACAGACGTAATTGTGTGGGATGTGATTAACGAGTGTGGCCTGTATCGGCTGAAAGGCCACAAGGATGCCATCACTCAGGTGCTGTTCCTGAAGGACAAGAATCTGCTGGTCACCAGGTAGTGTGCTGCTATTGTGCCTGAGAGCGTTAGCCGCAGATGGGACATCCTGCTCGACCGATTTACCCTGGGCTGCAGACAGCATGTTGTTTAAGGGCAGGGACTTTAAACTAACAACTTTTCAGGTGACTCCACCTGAATTGCTTCAGTACATATTTAGTTGTGTAAACGTGTGTAGGCCAAGCTAAACAAACCAATGGAATGTGATTTTTGTAAGTTTGTATTTTTTTTATTACTGGATATGCAGTTTTAGATAAGATTGATGGGGAAAATTTATCAGAAAGCTGTCACCTCCCAAATAAAGACATCCTTTTCAAATACGGCCAATGTAATGTTTTCCAGTTCAAAGGACACATTTGTGAAATGGTGGGACCTGGATACGCAGCACTGCTTCAGGACCATGGTTGGTCACCGCAGTGAGGTGAGTGAGGTCTCTCGTTAATGAGAGCATTTTGAGGCAAATGTAGCCACAGAGATGTTCATGAATAACGCAAGTCTTCATTGTAGATTGTATGTGGAGTTCCAGACTGATCAGCCACTATTGAGGTGGGATCTAGTTGGGTCACCAGTTTGTCCGTTTGTCTCCCAGGTGTGGGGGCTGGTTCTGCTGAATGGGGAGAAGCGGCTGCTCACTGGTTGCGCTGACAGCGAGCTGAGGGCCTGGGACATCAGATACCTGGAGCCGGTAAAGGCCGCTCTCTGTGAATATCCCCTTATGCTGTGTCACTGAACCTGAGGCACTACTCCTGAATTAGGTTGTTTGTCTGAATCCTAAAAATGTAATAATGTGATTTTGAGGATCCCTAGCTTAAAGGGGCAGTTCACCCTAAAATCAAAAAATAACATTTTTCAGATAAGCTGTAGTGCTGTTTATTCATCTAGATCAGGCCTGTCAAACTCCAGTCCAGGGGGGCTGGAGCCCTGTGTAGCACCTGCGTTGTATTTACATAGTTCGAACCATGCAAGTTGCTAACATAGTTAGTTTTGGGAATCGCACCCCAGCTTAAGAGCTGTGTGGTAATTAGCACAACAATGTGCAAGGAATTGAATCAGGTGTGTTAAATGAGGGGAAACCTAAAAATATGTAGCTCTCTGGCCCTCCAGGACTGGAGTTTGACACCCCTGGTCTAGATTGTTGTGGTGAGAGTTGTCTAGTTTTGGAGATATCAGAAGTAGAAATGTCAGGCTTCTTGCAAATATAATATATATATATATAGATGTGTGTGTGTGTGTGTGTGTGTGTGTGTGTGTACATTTTATTTTGTGGTGAACTGCCCCTTTAAGGTGTTGGTGGGTTGTCACTGCTACTGAGCAGACACATCAATCATTAACCATATTAAGTGGTGGGTGAACGAATCCCCTCCCAAATGATTGGTGAGCAGGATTAGCCAGGATTATGCTTGATTATATCTATGCTCGATTGTTCTTTTTTGAGTATCCTGGATGTTTTCACTGTTTTTCTGAACCTGAATTTTCTTGACCTAAATCTTACAACCCAAATTTTCATGATGTGAATTTTACAACCTGAACTTGAGTTTTTATTATAACACAAGTACCATAAATTCAGGTGAAACTTGCGTTCTTTAATTGAAATTCAGGTTGTGGTATTCAGGTAATGTTATTAAAGTTCAGGGTAACACATTCAAATTTTGCACTGTGGTGAGTGATTTGATGCTGTCAAAGTGGGCCATGGAATGATGCAACAGGTGCTTCGGGTTCTCAGGGGCTGGAGCACGGGGAGCCAAAGGAAAAGAAGCTTAAAGGGCTACCAAGTGAGGCTGAGGAGAGAGATGTAGGACCTGACGAGGATCCTGAGGAGGTGCGTTTTTAAAGGTCTCACCTCCCTAGTACCCGTGAAATCTACCCGATAGTTGTGTTGTTTGTATTTGTTCCTGTATAGATGTGGTTTAGACTCAGATTTTCTTAACCTCTTCCTTTTTAGAGAATCCTGACCTGTAAAAAGGCAGGCTCCATTCTGAGAAAAGCCAGGGATAGGGTGGTTACCCTGGTAGCTGATCCCAGAGCCAAAGTGCTGCTCTGCCACGTGAGTACAGCCCCTTAACATTGTTTTCCTACACTGCATGTACCAACGCAGGAATCCCAGCAGGGGGTACATCTGAGTGAAGAGATTTCCCAGCAAATATTTAAGGGAAATGTGGAAAGCTTTCTTGTCTCTTTACACTGTAGTGTGTATGAAAATTAGGGGTGCAACGATTGTTCAACATTGTTGACAAAAATCGACAATAAAAATAGTCGCTGACAAATTTGTTTGTTGATAATTGTCGCCAAACGTGGTTTTAAACAGCGTTTAAAACCACCATCTTTCCTTTCTACCTGTGCAGTACTAGCGCTTTCCAATAGATTGCACCAATACATTACACTGGTGAGATTCACTGTTGCGCAGTAGCATTCAGCGACAGGTAGAAGAATGGCAGCCACAAATCAGGCATCATCACGTATTAAACACTCTAAAGTCTGGGACACATGGATTAAAGTTTTCCGTCAACTGAGTGCACTAAAGCTTAATAATGAGGTTTATGTAGATCTGAAGGAAAAAAATGGGGTGGGGGGTGGAAAGGCTGTATTTCTTATGTTTATAATTATGATTTAATAATTTTTCCTAAAACTAAAAATAAACATTATGGTTTCAATAGTTCACTTACATTGACTTCTGCGGTGTAGCCTACAGGCTGCAAGCTATTTCCCAATGCGTGTTTAAGATGCCAAACTTCATAGTGAGTAGAAAATAATTCCCCAGCATTTAGTGTCTCATCAGTCTCAAAGGCTTCTGTTGTCCCAAAACAAAGGCGAGATCTGCAAAAAGGTGAATGGCACGGGCTACTTGTTGCCTGGTGTGTCCAATATTATTATTATTATTATTATTATTATTATTATTAATAATAATAACAACAACTATAATAATAGGGCATAATAATAGGCTAGTAGTCATATATTTTACATTTTCAAAAAAGATTGGACTAGAACACATTTATGTTTGGAAGTCAGTGGTGTGTCATGAAGTGTCTCATTCGCTAATAGTACCTAAAAAAGGTCATAAAACAGTAGAGAAACCCATTGCTTAAATAAAGAAGCGAAAACTCTGAAGCGCAGGATTCAGGACAGTGGCTCCGATGTCGCAAGTGCTGCGAGAGCTTATGCTCCGTTAAAAAAAAATAAATAAAATAACAGCAGTTTTGAAGTCCGTTTTCTTGCTGTTAAAAGAGGATTGGCAATGGGAAGCTGCTCTAAATTTCCCATATTTTGGGTCGGGATCTTGGGATTTTTCAGCCTCTTTTAAAATGAGTTTATTTGTAAACATAGGATATAAATAGCTGATATGACAAGAAATTACAGTGCATTTTAACCTCTATACTGCAAATGAAGTACGAATTAGCATATACAGGTTAAAATACATGATAATTTCTTCTCATATCAGCGCAAATACACATAAAATACGTAAGCATTTGCACTGTCATAGCAATGGATTGCTGCATGTATCACTTTTAAAGGTGAATGCGTACTTGCTTACCAGTTATATAATCAGTTAATAACTGATTTCGTTATGGATTATTTTTGCAGTCAGTGATTAATAAACAGCAGTTCATGTCACGCTCAGCAGGTAAACGTAGTGATATGATGAGTTGGTTATTAAGTTTATCGTCTTGGTGGGAGAAGGCCAGTGATTGGTTGTTATTAGGTGAGTTATCAAGTGATGTGGGTTATCTTACAGGGGGTAAAGCTCTGATTGGTTGCCTAATTAGTGTGGTCTATTTGTCTCTCTTAAGGGAACAGATGCCATGTTAGAAATCTTCACTGTGTTGCCTGAAGAGGAGGTGCAGAGGAGGATGGAGAAGAAGCTAAAGAAAGCAAAGAAAAAGGCCAGGTCAGATGGGGGGGGGGGGTTTCTCAAACAGCGAAAAACATTTTCTCATCAGATAACTGTGGAGGATGCTTTGAGGGCCATTTCCCTGATTCTCTAAGGTAAATAGTACCATATTTAGGTTGTTTTATGAGCTTCAGTTACTTTCCTGTTTTGCTTTTCATTTTATAAGTAAATCACAACAGCACCTGCTTTGTAAGTATATCTTATGTACTTACAAAACACAATGCATGACCTTTGACCCCCCATCCTTGAATTGCCTCTGTTACAGGGCCCAGGCCGGAACAAATGAAGTTTTGGAGCCGGTGGTGGAGAGGCAGCTGGGTGATGAGATTCTAAACTTGGCCACTATTAAAGCTTCCTCCAAGATCAGGTTAGCTGTAACACCTTATAAATAGGTTAACCTAGCTGGCCCGAAGTAATCATGAGGATAGGTAATAGTCCTTAACCCTCTGGAGTCGACGGCATCGTCAGTGATGCAGTGTATCTTTCTCGTGTGT
>JAODKE010000037.1:1186475-1201105 GCA_026779605.1 Mormyrus hasselquistii
TTATTTCTGTGACCATTGTGAGTTTTTCTTTCATTGACTGAAGGGTACCAACAATTTTGTCCACGTGTGTACATATCACACACACACACACACACACAGATAGTTCTCATAACTGATTACTCCCTGAAGATACTGAAGCTAAATGATGAATGGCTGTAGGATATTTGCAGACACAGGAAGGTAGAGGATCTCTGTCTCTGTGAGAATCTCTATCTGGTGAGAGAGGTGAGCCTCTATGTTTGGGTCCTGAGGCTCCTGGGCAAATAGTTGAACCTGCAGGTTTGTCTTCATCCCTGCTGCCACCTGCAGGACAGAGAGGGAGATGAACAGAGTAACAGAAGAGAGACACGGTGGCTTGATATACAGTATAAAGACGGACAGTCCGCCAAGGGGGAACACTGCCACAGCGGCAAATGGTAACAGACTCACAGGGCCAGGCTGGTAGGTTACTCTGAGGCCAGTGGAAGGAGGCGCCTGCTTCACACTGAACCTGGAACAGTAGGGAACAGTAAGATTCAGGCATACACTGCAGGTACTACTATGTCCTCCCTTCAGCAGTTATGATAAAAAGGATGAAAAATAACACATGAAAATCAATTGCAGTCTTGACCTGACTCTGTTGGACTCGGCTGTCAGCAGGTCATGGTGTGGGGTCCTTACCTGCAGGAGTCGAGTCCTACGTTTCTCATGATTACAGGCACAGAGTAGCTAGCCCCACCCTTCAGCATGCCGAAGTCTACGTTAGTGGGGAGCATTTCAAACCCCCACAGGGCGGCCTTCGCAGCCCCGGCCAGGGCAGACACTGACGCGGTGCGCAGAGTCCTCCTCACAGGCTCCTCAGCTCTTAGAAACTGGCCAAAGGAAGGCAAAAACTGGAGAATGGCTGAATGTGCCATGTCAAATGCAGTGATACACAGAAGACTAATACAATAAAAAGGGTTATGTTCTCATGTCACTTAGAATGCATTTTTAACGGTTCCAAGAGTTCATGGTTTAAATCAGTGTTTCCCAACCCAGGGATCTGGGAGGGAGCAAAAACTTGGACTGTCAGCAGCCATACCGCCTGTAGTTCAGACTGAAGGTAAACATGTTTGGGTTGGGCTAGTACTTAGATGGGAGACCAACAAGGAAAGCTTGGTTGCTGTTGTATGAGGTGTTGGTATGGCCAACAGGGTAGCCGATTCTATGGTCTGTGTTAATCCCAATGCCCCTGTGCATTGATAGGGGCACTGTATTGTAAAAATGGTGCTGTCCTTCGGATGGGACATAAAACTGAGGTCCTCACTCTCTGAGGTCATAAAAAATCCCTGGGCACCTTTCGAAAGAGTAGGGGTGATACCCTGATGCCCTGGCTAAAGTTGCCCACTGTGTCCCTTCCTAATCTGTTTTTTTAACCGTCCCCTGTATCTAACTGGTGAATTCTCTCTTGCCCCTTCATCACTTTAGGTACTGTGTGGGGAGCATACTGGCGCAGAATGGCTGCTGGTGCATCATCCAGACGGGTGCGTCACAGTGGGGGTTTGAAGTGGCTCCCCATTGGTTATGTAAAGCACTTTGGGTGTTGTGAAAAGCACTATGTAAATGCGATTTTCATTCATAATGTTTAGGGGTCCCCAAGGACCAGGTTGGGAAAAACTGGTTTAAATGGGGAAGGTGTGTGTGCTGGTACCTTGTGATTGGGGAGGCTCCAGGGCCTGGCAGTAAGGAGAACAGGGGGCAGGCACACCCTCTCCTTGCGGGGGCTTCCCGTCACATCCATGGCCAGGCTGAGTGATCTGTCCCTCCCCTTTTTCACAGACAGTGGTCCCCGCAAGCTCACACCTAAAAGAAGACCATTTAAGGTCACCTTTGGGTTAATAGTTGACTAGTGACATAGCAAATGTCCTGTCTGTTGCACTAATGCATCTCCAAACATGACTGTAAGATGGGAACATCATGAGAACATCCTGTCTCAGAGACACTGCTAGTCCATTCATTCAATGTCTGTTGCCTGCATTCTTTTCCTGCGTAGCAGGAACTAACCTTGTGAATCCTGGGGTCCTTGTCTCCTGAAATCCCTATATCTAGGGTCCAGTAGAGGGCCCTCCATTTGCACCTTAGAGCTGAGGTTATGGCCATTCGCTGAAAAAGATACATCAGAAGTGAGCCTAACCCAAGATGCCGAGGTCACATGCAGTCAGACCTAGACCACTATATAAAAAAACAACACTGGGATACAGGCTATCAAATGATGTTAACACTTAAGGATTCAAACTAACAGTGACCGTCATCTATCTGCACTCTTATTTGGTTTCTAAACAGTTGTGTTGGGTAGGGCTACACTATAGATACAGTAAAATTAACAGAACTTGTACTGTCCACGAAATACATAACATAACATATATAATTACAGTATGACACCTGACTGGACTTCGACATTTACAGTATCTTGCAAAAAGTATCCATCGCCCTTGGTGTGTGTCCAATTTTCTCACATTGCAAGCTGGAATTAAAATTGTTTCAAACACTAAAATGGACTTTGGAGGGGGTTAGCACCTTTTTATTTAAGCAACATGCCTACCACTTTTAAGATGGAAAATATTTTTTATTGTGTAAGCAATAAAGATTAAAAAAACAGCAGCAACCTGTTCCTTAAACTTATGGAACCCATTTGGGGATACCAAGGTTTTTTTCTTCATACACTATTATTCTTTTGAATTATTTTTTATATTTACTATATTATCCCCTCGTCCTTTTATATTCTGCCGTATATTATTGCTTATAAATTTATTTATTCTCTTTTATTGTATTATACTACTTCTGCTTTGCCTTGCTTTGTAAAGCACATTGAATGACCTCTTGTGTATGATAAATTATATAAATAAATTTGCTTGCTTGCTAAAAAGTATGCATAGGTATTGACTCCCTTTGCTTTGGAACCCGTGAATAAGAGCTGGTTCAACCAAATAACTTTAAAATATAAAAATATGGAATCACTCAATGTTGTGGAAAAAATTATGGAATCACTCTGTAATTTGCATTTCTGAAACAAATACCTGCACAGGTCTAATTAGGAAAATTAGTCTGCAGTTAAAAGAGAGTGCTTGCAGACCTTAATGAGCTGTTGCACCTGACTGATTGACAGGAAACACGGCCCCAACAAGAGAGCTGTCAGTTGAAACAATGGAAAGGATTATAAAAGAAAAAAAAAATCTGCTATAATTCCAGATTGTAATGTGAGAAAATAGGACAAACACCAAGGAGGATGAATACTTCTTTATGGCATTTTACGTATACAGTGCTCCGAATGTGATGTGGAGGGTGACATACAGCCGGGCTCAGCAGCCTGCGAGGTGGGACTGACACACCATTCCTGGAATTCTGCATTACTTCCTGTGGCATATGAAGGGCTTGGTTTCAAAGATTGCTTGGCTGCAGCAAGAACAAACAGATCAGATGTAATATCCAATCTCCCAGCACAGCTCTTTCACTCAAGTCAGGAAAATAAATACTGCTCTCATATTTAGAAGTAAATCTTTATCAGAACTTTAACCTTAAATCTTGTTTGCTCAGACACATTTCTTGGCGCAGACATTGCATAAATTGGTAGGTTTCTTTAATCAAAGCAGCCTTCCTTAAAAAGCTGAAAAGTTTTTAAAAGAACTGCTACTTTATATTAAAGCTAGTTTGATTGAAGGGTGCAGTAGTACAGCTCCTATTGAGATGTCTAACAGCAACACTGTTTACTATCGTAAAAAGGACATGTATATGTGCGTCAGGCACTGAAGACCTCTGTGAGTTGTGAATAAGTCAAAAAAAAAAGTCTGACATGACATTACTGAGGGCACGGGTGTTACTGGCATCTTGAAGAAACTCCTGGATTTGTGGGTTTAGTTCCGACCTGGGAAGTGGTGGCAGTGCCTGGGAAAGAGCCTCCATGTCAGGAACCTTTAGAGGGAAAAACACACACTGACAAGAGTGATATCAAAAACATTACTACTTTAGAACCAGGGGTCAGAAATGACTCAGAGGGGCATGTGAAGCATGCACAGGGCTTGATATACTGGGCATAGAGAGATCAGCCTTTGACCCTAAAAACAAGGCATTACATCACAATGTGGTCACAGGGTACACTGGGCTAATATAGCTCAGGACTATTGATACAGGGATATACAGCCTACGCAGCATAAGAATAATCGTTTGACTCTAGCTGTTATGCTACACTCTTGGGTTGGGTGACACTGATGGTAACAGTACCTCCTGTGTGAACTGGAACGCCATCCAAACGTCAGAGTGAAAATACGGAGGCAAACGTCTGGTTCTCAGAGATTCTCGCATCTGACACTCTTCTCGAAGCTCCTTTCTGGGTCACAGTGTCAAAGATGTCAGCTTCAGTTTAAACAGCAGAAAACTAGGCAGAAGGCTAGACAGTTAGAAGGCCCTGAACCCATGAAGAATAATAACTTTCATCAGGTACAGAACAGTCATATCCATGCATGTTGAGGAGTAAATGCCTGCTCTAACATACCACATTTGTCAGCAAATGTGATGTGAGCATCTAGAACAATGACAGAGGGACTCTGTTACCTGTACTGGTCCAGCTTTCTTGGCCACAAGGACTCCTCCTTTCTGCCAAGGTTGCAAGTAACAGTAAAAATGCTAATGGAGTACAAAATACAGCGAAAGACACTATGCACATTTGTTACAATTATATGTCCTTTTACAAACAGTGTTTGAAACAAAATTCCATTTAGATTAAACCTCAATTAATGCACTGGCACAATTAGTCAGGTTCAGTCATTTAAACACAGGTGTGAGACACAGCCAGACAGCAGAATGCCCCCAAAAACAGTAACCTGCCTGGAGCAGGAGAGGCTGGAGTACCCAGTGCTGTGGGGAATGGGTAATAGGAGCACAGAACCCACCTGTCAAGGACCTTGTTGAGACCAAAGCCATCTGCAACAGTGCCATCAGGTGGTGGCGATGGGGAGAGCGCTTGAGCATATAAGGCAGCCATGTCCACTATCATGTGACATGTTCAATCAGGTCCACAATACATACCAGCGTGGTAGCCAGTCATATCAGCACAACACAATATATGCAAAATATAATCAGCAATGAGCTGTTACTCTAAATTCTAAATTCTGTTCTCTACTAGTCTTATATTGCCTATAACAAACTCCTGGAGGCCCAGAGCTGTATCTGGACCCAGGACACCTCGATCCAATGGACTTCATACGCACCAGAGCCAATTCTCTTTTCCATGGTGTTGCTCAGGTCCTTCATGTCTGGCAGAGACTGGAGAGACCCCAGAGTGGCTCAGACTCGGTCATTTGCTCTAAGAAGGTAATGTCAGCATAGTGAGGGCAGCTGCCTGCTCACCAGGACTAGGTGCAGGAGTTCAGCAGCATGGGTCCTCTCCTCCTTCTCACGTGGTTCCTTCACCTGCAGCTCCTCAGACAGGTGGGCCCTCCTCAGCAGGTGGTTCATGTATTCCTGCCCCAGATGGAGCAGTCAGGTAGGTGCATGTGATCAGTCAGGCAAAGACACGTGCTGAAGTTATAATAGGATGAGATGCATCTTCCCTTGGCCTATGTATTGCCATTTGCCTACAACTCAAGTGAAGTTGCTCATCTTTCCCAGAAGCCAGGTCAAGACTCCAGGTTCCCCTCATGAGAAATTTAGATATATCACCTTATACCAAGTCTGATCAGCCAACCAGCTTCTCAGGCTCAAAGACAAAGCGGGAGAAAAAAAAAACTGTCAGCCTGCATAAAATGGGGAAACGAGGCCCCAAGGTCATGTAGGTGGCACTGTATGGCCAGCATTCACCACTGAATTAACCCACTTCTGTTTTCATGCTTTTGTAGTTCCCAATGAATGATTTTCCTTGTGATAAAGGAAACAAGGCCTTAAAACTTAGTGTGGGCATGAATTCTGTGTACTATTAGTATCTGAAGATGTATGGTCATAATGCAAAGAGTTTCACAATGCAAAAGGTGGAAATGACCATTGTAAGGAAGGTACAGTGTGCGATGCAAGACATGGACTTTGAGTTGATAGTTCCCAGTATATAAAGGTTTGTCACCAGAGTGGACAGTGATAAATTATACATGTTGGCTGCAATAAGAACACATCGGTCTCCCACCTTAAGGCGCCTCTCAAGCTCCTGCCGCAGCCGGCTGCTGATTGGCTGGTATTGTATGATATGGCGCACCTCCAGCAGCTCAGGGCAGGCTTGCAGGGGGGGGTACAGGGGTGAGCATTGCCTCTCACTCTGGCTCAGGTCCCTGCTCATGCAGGTACCAGATGGGGGGTCGGGCAGCTTGCTCTGAAAGCCCAGAATCGGCCAGTACATTACAGTTTGTGCACTTCAATAATAATTCAACAGTAATTTATAATTTTCTACTAGGGCCATGGATAACATTTTTCCATCGTTCTTTTCACAGCCAAAAAAGCAGTCATTGTTCCAATTCCTGAGTAAATAGAAACAATGTGAGCATTCCATTTTAAATACACTACCTATAGTTACCTCTCTGGAGGAGAACAAGTCCCACTTCCTGAACCTGAGGTTGAGAGGCATGATGTCTGGGTTCTGCTTCTGGATGATCCAGCGGGAGGCGCTGTCCTTCAGGCAGGGCTTCAGCACTGTGATCTCCAGCACCCCTGAGGAACACAGGGCTACAGATGTCACCATGAGCCAATACACTTCCAGAAAGTCACTTTGTATGTAACTTCAAAGCTCAATGATTTTATGTATGTGTATGTGGTTTCTGAGACTAGTGTGTCACTCTAACATGGACTATAAGACTGGTGACCCACCTGGAAATTCAGAGATCGCTTCCTTAAGCACTGCAACCTTTGGGTCAGCTTGTGCCTTGTCCAGGAAGTCCTCAATATCCTCCAGACGCAGCAGTTCAGTGCCAGAACCATCAGGGTGGACAACAAAGAACCTGGAACACAGGCCATTCTGGGAGTGTTTTGCATTTTTTGTCATGTCAGTATACCAGCTGAACCACTTCAAAATACAAACTGAAAACGAAAGCTGAAAGTAAAATGTCAGCATAAAAATGACCAGGTACAAGTAAGAGTAAGGAATATATACACACTAGTGGAAGAATGTTGAATATTCCAAAATAAAAAACACTTCCTGAAGTCTTTAGGGATGACTAAATAAACAGCGGTCCATTGCAAAGAGATGACAGATACTACCAACAGTCGAAGCATCCAGAAAAAGTTCCCAAAACAAAAACACGAATGAGACATATTTAGGGCTACCTAGCTGAGGATCCTCCGAGCCCTACACAGGAGGACCTGGACATCTTCACTCCTTTCCCATTTGTCCCCTGCTGTTCTTCCTCTCCTTCCCAGTGATCTTCTGTCCTTGAAATATGGGTGTAGGTTTCTCCATCTACCATCACCTGAAAGCATGCATATCAATTAATCAGATCAAATTAATAACTAGGAATAACTAAAGATTTACTCTCTCTCTGCTGTTCCGGCTATATTTGTGTCTGTTTAGCAGTGATTTCACACTCTTAACAATCAGCTGAGATCCCTTACGGGCACAAAACCATTCATCATAATATGAAACAGGACTCTGTACAAACTGGGTCCTACAAACCTGTTTGCAAAAAAAAAAAAAACAGCTGATTTCTTGTGCTGAAGATACCAATTTTATTTCAGCACTTATCTGGTGTTATGGATTGTATGTATCTTAAAAATTAAGAGCACTGGCTGAAAACAAAGCATAAGCAAACCCTATATATAAGGTATACATGTTTGTACCTTAAAGTGGTTCTCCTCTGGGTCTGTGACCTCACATACAACCTCGCTAGTATGTTTCATGACATAGCTACCAGGCTGCAGTTTTTCATTATTGCCACCAGAGGTCAGTGCTGTATTATTGCTGTGGTGCGAGGAGTATACAGCGCTACCATCCTCATGGATGTGGAGAAAACCACCACTCGATGGGACAACCTTAGGGGATACAGTATTGCCAGAGATGCGTTATTTACCCATCATAACATTAAAAAGTTGATTCATACTGACCACTGTTGCACACCTGAGAGACATGATTTGTACCTGGTACTCTCCCCTGTGAGTGGCTTTAATGACGGTCCCATCTCCAAACACAGCACTGCAAGCTGTCTTATCACAGCTCATCACCACAGTGGCAAACCCCTCACATTCCACCATTACCAGCTTCTCCTTCCTGCACTCAGTGCAGGGTTCCTCCTCCCCTAGTACATTAACAAAATGTTAAAGATTACATGCTTCCTAGCAGTTTAAATGGCAACAAATGGATTAAATCATAGTGGTCCCACACAACAACAGACATCAGATATATATGGAAAAATTAAGTGCAAATACAATGCAAATTATGCATGTATAGAGAGGTGATGTTATGCATCTACTCAGTTTCTGTAAAATAATTCTTTTGTTGTCATAGTACAACGAAATTGTTGCTTGCTTCCTGCAGATCCAATAATGAATAAATAACAGTATTAACAAAACTGTAGACAAGATTAAGACCATCAAATATGCAGGATTAGGGTGTACATATGTGCTTTTGTTCAGGAGTCTATTGTCCAACGGGTAAAAACTGTCCATGATTCCTGTGGTCGAGGTGCATACATTCACACACTGGGGGACATCATGCAGAATTTAAAAAGTAGCAGCACTGTATCTGTGAAGACAAGCCAATCTAACAATGATGAAACAGGAACTCAATTAGCAATGGATTAATAGAGTTGACCAAAAACCACCAGCAGTGCTTTGTGTTACATATGCACCCCCACCCCTGCCAGACACCACTAGCAAAATGCCCTAAACATCCCCAGAGTTTTGCTGCCAAAATGTTAAAAACATAAAACAAAAGGCTGTAGAGGAATTCATGCCACAGAGCTTGGAAGTCATTTTATTGAACTCATTTCCTGTTTTCGGCCTTAACACTTTATTACAGCTCTAACAATAAACCCTGTCATGACTGAAAGCAGTACGAATTAGTTAAGAGCAAGCAAGGGAAGGAGGCCGGGTTAAGTAAGTGCCACGTAAATCATGGCCATGTAGTATGGGAATGGAATAGCAGCACAATTACTGCGCTATAATTTTGGGGACTTAGTATGACTATACATCTAGTTACATAATTTAGCAACACGGATACTTATCTGACTAGTTAAATTTCCAGTAAAGTCCTCCTGTAGCACCCTAAATGGAGGAATTTAATTTGAACAGCTACATAAATAAGTAACCTTGTGTCCCAGCTCCTTCAATGTCCCTGTAGAAGGTTGTGATCCTGGTGCCGTCGGCATGTTCAGCAATAATTGTCCCATCACTCTGCACCACGATGAGGACTCCGTCTTCTCTGGTAACCACAATCTGTTGCAGATGAGACATACACAGTGGATTATGCAGTGCAACAAATTGGTGTATAAATTCAAACTAAATCAAACTTATATGTATAATGTCACAAAGTTCTGCAGAGGGAACTTTAGGACACGGAGAAAAAAAATAAAATTTTTCATTACATGAATTTATGTTTATAAATTATATATATATTAGGGGTGTAAATCACAGCTTTCCTCGCGATTCGATACAATATCGATTCCTTAAGCCAACGGTTCGATTTTTTGATACGTCAGAAATTCCCACGATACGATATGATTCGATTCAGTTCCATACTGGGGATCGCAGTTCAAATGATGAAATTTCACACAATCCTTTACATTTCAATGAATTAAA
This sequence comes from Mormyrus hasselquistii, assembly GCA_026779605.1. Lineage (NCBI taxonomy): Eukaryota > Metazoa > Chordata > Actinopteri > Osteoglossiformes > Mormyridae > Mormyrus > Mormyrus hasselquistii. The sequence goes on from JAODKE010000037.1 coordinate 1,196,199, forward strand.
AAAGGCAAATATAATTAGCATTTCATCATATTTAATTGGGAACTGTACACAAAATCTAGTGTAGTCAAGTAAATGGCATAAAACAAGCAAAATAAAGTGCAATAAGGTAAAAATAAAAAACTGCATAGACAGACATGTAGAATGAGGAACATTAACATAACTGACTTCTACGGTGAAACAAGTATGTCAGTAATCTTCTTTGAGAGGTTTTTTTTAAGAAAAATTAAATGGTCAACGTGTTTAGGAGATTGTGTGCTCTGAGCGTAGAGTCCTCTGTCACCTGCCGTACTAAACACACGCTCTGAAGGTACGCCAGCTTGCAAGCTACTTATAAATGACCAAATCAAAATGATCTATCTACCTACTATAAAAATGCAAAACATATATTTATGTATAAAAATATTGAGTATTCTATAATATTATTATTATTTATTATTATTACTATTATTATTATTATTCATTTCCCTTTGGGATAAATAAAGTATTTTTGAATTTAATTGAGATTTTAGTTCCTTCATCTTTTTCAGATGCCTTTTCGGAGGGAAGTTAATGTGATAAGGCAAACGCACTTTGAATATGACATGGTGAAAATGTATATGTGTGTATATGAAAACTGATACTGAAACTTATAATTGCAATCATGATTGTGTCATCAGTGAAACAGCTGATCAAAACAGGAATTTGTATGGTGGAAGAGACATCACATGACAGGGCCAAATTAAAATGCTTTTATATTTTATATATTGCTAACCTCCTGACAGTAGAATAAGCCTCTGCAAACCTATATAAAGGCCCAGTCAAGGAAGCAAGTAAAATTTATTTATAAAGCGCCTTTCACAGACAAAAGGTCACAAAAAACTTTACAGCATTAAAACACTTAAAAGTACCATCAAGATACAACAGAATACAAGTGAAAGATTACTCAACTCAATTTATTTGCTCGCCTAAACAACAAAGTCTTTCGTTGCTTTTTAAACAAGTCAACGGACTCAGCTAAACGCAATGCTAGTGGGAGACTTTTCCGAAGCCTTGGTGCAACAGACTGAAAGGCACAATCCCTGTGTGTCTTTAATTGGGTACATGGAACAAATAAAAGATCCTGTAGTCCAGACCTAAGTATGTCTATGCAGAGCTCTGTAGGGGAGTACCAAAATTTTAAAATTAATTCCATACTCAACCAGAAGCCAATGAAGGGGGTACAAAATAGAGGTTATATGCGCTGGCCAGATTGAGTTGAACTCCTAGTAGTTGCATTTTGAACTAACTGAAGGCAAGAAAGATTTGCTTAGATGTGTACAAAGCACTACAGTACTCAAGATGCAAAGAGATAAATGCATGAACAAGCATCTCCAATTCTAATTTGGAAACTACAGTCCTTAGTTTTGAGATGTTTCGTAAATGAAAGAAACAATACTGGGTAACAGATCTTACATACTGTACAAATTTAGGGTGGTCACACAGACTCAGTGTGGCAGCTGGAGAGATGGAAGTCATCTTAAGACTAATCTCAGAATGGTGGTTATGTGAAGCAACAATTAGGACATTGGTCTTATCTGAATTCAACTGCAGGTAATTATTACAGGGCCAATATTTAATCTCTGACAGGCAGTCAAACCAGAATGGATACTTCATTGATTTGATTAGTTTTAAATGACATATAAAGCTGAATATCATCTGCATAGAAGTGGCTTGAAATACACTTAAAAGAGTTAATAATCTGAGACAGAGAAGGAGAATGTATAAAGAAAACAGAACCGGCCCAAGAACCGAATCCTGTGGCACTCCACATGTCAGAGGAGCTGTAACTGATGTAAAATCTGCAACACCAACTGAGAAACTCCTATTAGTTAGACAGGATGAGAACCAGTTCAGAACAAAACCAGAGACCCTCACAGTCTGCTGTAGTCTAGAATAGAGCGAGCGACGCCCACAGACTGCTGTAGTCCAGAATAGAGCTAGAGACCCCCACAGACTGCTGTATTCGAAAACGGAGCCAGAGGCCCCCATAGACTGCCGTACAAGTGTATACCTGGACATGTGATTCTTTCTTACCATACTCTTAATAATCTTATTCAATGCAAGAATTGTGTTCAGGCCAACACAAATGGTGTTAAGGTCTCAGTGACTACAATGACACTATTTTTGAATGCCAAGGAAGTATTTTATTTGATTCATTTGTAAGCAATTTCAAGAATTTCAACTTCCGATTACAGCCATGTCCCATTAAAAACTACTTTTCTGGGTGCTGCTACCATTTTCCTTGAATTCCTCCTGAGTTAACGGGGCTGAATTTTTTTGTTCTAAATTTTTTCACTTTCAAAGCATCTTACTTGAGACCTCTTGTTGTTATGCCCAGCCTCATCTCATCAAGGATCGGTTGTTGAGCTTTCCATCTAGGCTGTAGTTTCTTTCTCACCAGGAAGTTGTGCTTTGCATATCAACCAAGCCTACCAAGATCTGAGCTTCTTATTCTCACTCTGAATCAAAATATACCTCCAACCTTCCTTCATGGGCAGTCTTTTTTATAAAACTGTCAATTTCTTCACCATTAGGGACTTTATTAGGACAAATTTCCGGATGACTATGTTGCCTAGAATTAATCATTGTCCTGTTACTGTCATACATATGAGTTGCTTGAGGTGTGGATTGATTCTGATTGTGTATGGACTGATAATCCTGAGATTCAGATACATTGTCCATGATTCATCTATAATAGTATTAAGGTTAGACTGGAAAGGCAAGTTTTTTTCCTCTCTGATCACTTATATATTTTGCTTTCCGCAAATGACTGGTTTCAGAGTATCCTTATCTTATGCGAAAGAATCCTTGTTCTGGGATGCTTACCCTATTCAAGGACACTTACCATGTTTAGCTGGGTTCTGGAGAAGCTTGCTGAAGACAGGGGAAGGTGTTGTTCAATATGTTCTGCACACCACTGGTCAGTGTATGTGACACCTGCCTTATCATCATGGGAAGGGAAAGCATTGCTCAAGGATACTCATCTAATTATTTTTGGAACTGCACCTAGTTGGTCAATGTGTGTAGAATGTTTACTCCCATCCTTGGAGGAGAGGGGGATACATTGATTATAAAAACTTTGTCACTTCCGGTTGAAACCGCAGGCAGCATTGCTCAGACAAAATTGGAAATTTGAGAACACATTGCCTGGGGGAGGGTGGGGTGAACCTGGCCAGCTCATCCCCTGCCCACATATAATACCCAAAATTTAGTGTAAAGTAAGGGGGAGATCTCGGTACTGACCGGAGTTCAGCCATGGGATAGAATGCGCACCCGGAACTTTCTTGGGACTTATGTGTTGGTCTCCTGCCAGGACTAAAACGGGCTCCCCAGTCTAAGAGTGAGGGTAGGTGATAATGGCACGTTTGAATGTGAATAGCTTTGCAGTGTCAATGTGCTGATTCAATCAATTATCATAATAACTATAATATCAATTTCCACTTTCGATTTATGCATGTTTCATTGTCACCCTTTTAATATATACCTATAATCTCTTGTATTTTCAGTTTTATTCTTGTTAATCCATCCATCCATCCATCCATCCATTATCCACCGCTTGTCTGGGGTTCGGGTCGCGGGGGTAGCAGCTTCAGGAGAGATACCCAGACCTCTGGGGGGACACCGAGGCGTTCCCAGGCCAGTCGAGAGATATAATCCCTCCAGCAAGTCCTGGGTCTGCTCTGGGGCCTCCTCCCTGTAGGACATGCACGGAAAACCTCTCTGGGTGGCCACCCAGGAGGCATCTGCACCAGATGTCCAAACCACCTCAACTGGCTTTTTTCGATGTGAAGAAGCAGCGGTTCTACTCTGAGACCCTCCTGGATATCCAAACTTCTCACCCTATCCCTAAGGGAGAGCCCAGACACCCTGCGGAGAAACCTTATTTTGGCCGCCTGTATTCGCAATCTCATTCTTTCGGTCATTACCCATAGCTCATGACCATAGGTGAGGGTAGGGACGAAGATGGACCAATAGATCGAGAGTATTGCTTTGCTTTTCGGCTCAGTTCTTTCTTAGCCATGACGAACCGGTTAAGCACCTGCAAAACTGTAGACGCCTCTCCGATTCATCTTTCCAACTCCCGATCTCACCTACCCTCACTCGTGAACAAGACCCCGAGATACTTGAACTCCTCTACTTGAGTCAGTACGTCCTCCCTGACCCGAAAAGGGCAATCCACCCGTTTCCGGCTGAGAACCATGGTCTCAGACTTGGAGGTGCTAATCCTCATCCCCACTGCTTTGCACTCTGCTGCGAACCGCCCCAGAGCATGCTGGAGATCCCCAGTAGATGAAGCCAACAGGACGATATCGTCTGCAAAAAGCAGCGAGGCAAACCTGAGGCCACCAAACTGGACACCCTCAAAGCCCTGGCTACGCCTAGAAATCCTGTCCATAAATATTATAAACAGAACCGATGACAAAGGGCAACCCTGGCGGAGCCCACCCGCACTGGGAACATGTCCGACTTATTGCCGGCAATGCAGACCAAGCTTTTGCTCCGTTCATACAGGGACAGAATCGCCCACAACAGTGGACCCCAGACCCCATACTCCCGAAGCACCCCCCACACAGCACCTCGGAGAACCCGGTCATAAGCCTTTTCCAAATCCAAAAAACACATGTAGACTGGATAGGCAAATTCCCAGGCCCCCTCCAGCACCCCCGCAAGGGTATAAAGCTGGTCCAGTGTTCCACGACCAGGACGAAAACCACACTGTTCCTCCTAAATCCAAGATTTGACTACCGATCTCACCCTCCTCTCCAGTACCCCGGAATAGACTTTCCCAGGCAGGCTGAGAAGTGTGATCCCCCTATAGTTGGAACACACCCTCCGGTCCCCCTTTTTAAATAAGGGGACCACCACCCCGGTCTGCCAATCCAGTGGCA
>JAODKE010000037.1:1277498-1290710 GCA_026779605.1 Mormyrus hasselquistii
CCCCCCCCCCCCCCCCCCCCCCCCCCGCCGTTTCCCCCCCGCCCCCCCCCAACCCCCCCGGCCCTCCCCGGCCGTCCCTGCCCCCCCCACCAGGCCTCCTTCCCCTCCCCCCCCCCCCCCCACAACTTCTCCTCACTGCCTCCCCAACTGGGCTGCCCTCACCTGCCTCCTCAAATACAGCTGCCCTTCACTGCCACCTAAATACGGCTACCCTTCCCTGCCCCTGCCAAATACAGTTGCCCTTTAGCCCCCCCCCCCCACAAATACAGCTGCCCTTCACTGACCCCCAGTATGGCTGCCCTTCAGCATACTTACAAACTCACATGAGTGTCATTGACATACACAGACAGGTTATCTGTCAGAGGTAACCCTCTGCTCACAGCATACTCATATGTAATGGTTTGGCAGTGACAAACAGACAGGTTATCTGTCAGAGGTAACCCTCTGCTCACTGCATACTCACATGTAATGGTTTGGCAGTGACAAACAGACAGGTTATCTGTCAGAGATAACCCTCTGCTTACAGCATACTCACATGTAATGGTTTGGCAGTGACAAACAGACAGGTTATCTGTCAGAGATAACCCTCTGCTTACAGCATACTCACATGTAATGGTTTGACAGTGACAGACAGGTTATCTGTCAGAGATAACCCTCTGCTTATAGCATACTCACATACTCACACGTAACATGTGACAGTGACGCACAAAGGCAGCCTATCCATAAGAGTCAGAGTAGCCCTAGAGAATGAATAGTGGAACACATAGTGGCCCTATGACACAGTCAATGGGAAAGTGCCTCCGCACAATGTCTGCATGAGGAGAAGGAGCAGGAGGAAGATGCAGAATGAAGAAAAGAGCAGAAAGAGGCTGACATCTTCATTTCCTGTTAAAAAATAAAGGAGTCTCTGTGCTGCAGGCTGTAATCAGTCAGCCCTGGGAGCCACATGGGAGTACATCTGGTGTTATCCCATCAGCAAGGTCAGGGCAGGCACAACATGACAGCACAGGTATTGGCCTTGACAGCTGATGGCAGCACAGAGCACAGGTACACACCCCCTCCGGGGTACTACTGAGAAACGACATGTGGGGAAATCACAGCATGCATTTGCAGTTAGGCATGCAGCTTATTCATAGTAATAAGAATAAGATTTCATGTGATGAAATGCTACTTTCTCGATTACCCAAGAGAAATAATACAATAATATTACATTCACCTCTGTATTTTCAGTTACTGGATGTTCTGCATTCCCATGTTCTATACAAAGTTAATGTGAAATAAAACCTTTACAAATAAAGCATAGAACTATAATGTCCAGACTGTGACTTTAATTTATCTGGTTCTACAGTGTACAGCTCACATTCCCCTGGAGAGCTAATAGTAAGGACAGTTTATTATTAACTGGATGGAAAGACAGTCCGAGAGAGTGTTTGTGTTGGCCTCCAAAGCAGCTAAGCCAGATGGAGAGGCAAGCGGGCTCAGTGGGCTTAAAAATTACACCTCGCCTCATTTCTGAAAGTTATACCTGAGGGCATTATAGTGTACTGGCTGACCTGGTCAACTACAAGAAATAATAAAGTTAGATACTCTTAATTCCTAATATAGTTATCAAAACTTTAAATATAGTGTTTTGTTATTGTTGCATATACTGTGTTTTAGCTGGCTAGACTTTAGTAGATTTGGAGGTCGTTTTGTGCTCAAACTGTGCCAGTATATGTTGTGAATTTCTTGTAACTTGATTCAGCTGCTGCATGTTGGAGCTGCGCTGATGGTGGGACCAATCTCGATACAGTTGTACAGCCATGTGACATGTCGTGTTTGAGAGTTACTAATGGTGGGACCAACCATGTTATGGCTGTGCTGTCATGTGACATGTAGTGTTTGAAAGGTAGTGATGGCGGGATCAATGACGTTATGACTGCACAGTCATTTCTTATGCACAGTTTAAGTAGAGACCAAGTAGATCTCTGCTTATTAGCACTGTGCTTCTGTTGACCTCCCCCAAACCAAACACCTTTATTCCTGCTCCATCAACAAAAGCATGGACTGGCATGAGGTTGATTCAGTACAAGGAACTTCAGCAGAATGATATAGGCAGCCAGTGTATTATGCAGGAATTGTGCAGCAAAGCTTGTTTTTTTAACCACTGATCTGAATAATGGTTTATTATGCCTGAATAGATTCACTACTTTTGCGTGTGATATTTAATTTCCTAATGAAAACAACAGCAGACCTCTCACTTTCTGGAGTGCTGGCCCACCACTGTCCTGAGCTTGCGGTGTGAACACTGTAAGAGAGAGGCAGAATACAGAGTGTGGGCAGAATACAGATGGTTACTTAATTAAACTTATAATTCACAAAACATTCAGCTTTTGCTGCCTAGGAGACAGAGTTGAGAGTGGCGGTTTTGCTGTAAGTTTGTGTGCTGGGGGCGGGGGTTTAGATCAGGCATGCTTTTGTTGGCAGCAGACCTCAGCTTTGGCCTTGTCCAGCTCACTATCAGAACAGCAGGATATGCATCACAGGAGGTAGATAAAGAGACTCTCCACTCAGTTTCACTGACAGTCCTGAGGTGCGGGATCCCGGCTCTGATGGATGGCCTATACCTTCCTCTTAAATCTCTCCTCTGTCCTTAAATAATCACACAAGGGTAAGTTGGGAGGTGGAAAGTTGTTCAGGGGCTGATCCTCTCTTTGGGGGGGGGGGAGCGGATGGGGCTGAAACATAACCCCCAGACCTCCATCCCACTTAGCGTCATGGCAGGGATGGGCGGAGGAATACATCATCTTCACCAGCGAATGGCGTAATTGAAGGAGATGGGTGATTAGCAATCCGCGGCCGCCTCCCTAGACAGAAACGAGCCGCTAGGCCTCTAGGTCCAGGGCCTGCACAACCCGGTCTGCTTCAAGCAGCTCATGTTACATAGGCCGTCTGTTCTGGATGTCAGCTGCCTCTGAACTTTTCTGTTTTCCCTCCTTACAAATGAAGAATAGCTTACCAAAACAGTTAATGCCTACTGAAGTACACCATACACATACACAACGCACTAAATAAGGAGCTCACTGTACCACTGGCATCTTATTTAAAGAAAGATATTTTTTACTTGATAGAGGTACTTGGTGATGTGATATAAGGTTCATTTAATTAATTTAACCATCCCACTCCATGTTTCAGGTCATTATAGGATGTGAGGCAGACTGGTCAGACAGTCAGTGGATTGAAAAAAGAAGAAATGATTCTTTATTTATTTGTACAAGTATGAATACAAGTATACTGAATGCTTCTATTTTCCTACCGCATGTTGCTTTCCATGAGATATATAGACACATGTACAGGTGAGGGCAAACTTTGGGTTCACGGTGCAAGGTCAGTCAGTGTCCAAGGTCCCTGGCACTGGCAGTTAAGTGCCTTGCTCAAGAGTCTGTGGACATGTTACTGTTCTGCTGAGGCTGGGGCTCAAACCAGTGACCTCTTGGTCACAGGCAGAGAGACTTGGCCCACTGAACCACACAACACCTACTTCCAGCTCTCCACAGGACAAGAAAGAGCAGCCAGGGGACAGTGGCCAATTCACTGTGAAACAGCAGATTATTTTCAAACAAGATTTTGTAATTGTCCATATCAGAGTCGTTTACCTGGACCTATCCATTCTGCTGCATTCCTCTTCCAGCTTTACCTGTCTGCAGAAGGCTGTTAAGATCACTCCCCATTTAAAAGTTCACTCTTCCACATACTTTTCTACCTGTTTCATCATTCTTGTCTTCTTGTCAGCATTGTCCTATGTCAATTTTGGGAAAGATGTGGGACTTCTGCGCCGCAGCCCATTGTTTCGCTGCTGCCCCTGAGGGGCCAGGTCCTAGCATGTGGGACCGCATGGGGAGGAAGCTGTCATCTTGGGCGCATGGTATCGTAAATTTCCCAGCATGCCTTGAGGCCTGTCCGATGGCTCCCTGCACGAGGCACTAATTTATGGCCATATGGGCCGGAAGCCATGTGCCAACAGCAGGGGGGCAGATGCTATTCAATGTCCCCCTGAGAGCCAGCTAAAAACATTCTCAAGATCTAACGCCAGCCCCTCCACCCAGGACAGAACAGGCACCCACTAAGCCCCCACGTTCCCATAAAAGCATCTGTTGCCAACACTATTGGGGGTGCCCGTATACAACTAATCTGTGTTAATCTAGATATCATATGCCAAACTAAACATAAGTAGTAATGTACACACATCAATACACCAATAAGTACACCGACTTACAGTCACATGGTCACTCACACTCACAAAAAAGACAAACCCTTAAACGTAAAAATACAAACACAAAGACATACTATTTGAAATACACTACAAATACACTACAAACTACCCCAGGGTGGTAAATGGAAATTGGTTGATTGGTTTTGGTTTTGGTAATTACACACACTGATTCAATTTCGTAATTTCACACACTGATTTCTAAAATGAACAACTGAGTCAATTTTATATGTTTCAACAAATCTCTTTGGCTTTCACAGCAAACACTTAACCCTGCAATTTAAGTTATGTACCACAGTGATGCAGAAAACAGGGTCCTTTAATAGTGTGGCAGATTGGACCCCAACCTGAAAACAGCATCTTCAGAACGAGACAGGACGCAAGGTGGTCAACCTCAATTTGAAAAGAGGAGCACACAGCCACTGGCCCTGCTAGGCTGGCATGACACACCTAAACAGTGATTAAGACCAACAGTGGCTCATCATGCTGATAAAGTATGTTTGGGACTACATATGTCACCAGTTTCTTCACAAGACAATGAAGATGTCAGTTTAGCATTCTTAATATGGCAGGCTAGCAGCTATCCATGCTAAAAGAAGAAGGGGAGACCATGTTAAAGGCATTAAATGTGTTTGCAGATAAATGAACCATATAGAGAATAGGAGTGAAATTCCATCATGAAGGAGACTTTCCTTCCAGCTGATGACTCTCCCCTGTCAAACAGTTTGGAAGCACTGTTTTCTGTTGCTGTAGATATAGCCTCGGCTGCCCCTTCCTGCAGCTTTCACCCTACCTCTAACACATCTTGGAAAACGTTTAGCTGGCTCCCTGCACCCCTCTCCTCAATGCTACAGAGAAAAAGATGCCTAATCCTTTCTTTTTCATGTCAAACACATCCTTTTCATGCATTCCCTAAGGCCACAGAGAAAATGTATATATATGAGTCTGGTTTCAGGCCCTATAAATCTTTACTCACTTGCAGAAGGGGATGAAATTGTGTCCTGGAGCGTCATGGGGGGCAGTTTGGGGGGGAGGAGGATCGTATATCATGTCACTGCATCTCAGCTACCCCTCAGCAGTACTGCCGAGCCCCAAAGGGACACAGTCAAAGGGCAGTGTGTCCTCGGCAAGACTGCCCACCCCCAGAAAGACACCCTCAGAGGGCAGCGTGTCCTCGGCAGTACTGTCCAGCCCCAGAGAGACACTGTCAGAGGGAAGCGTGTCCTAGGCAGTACTGTCCTTCCCCAGAGAGACACTCTCAGGGAGCAGCGTGTCCTCGGCAGTACTGCCCAGCCCCAGAGACATTCTCAGAGAGTACTGCTGACACCTTCAATACAGCTTCAATCCTTCTTGAAATGTTGTTATACTTGCCTTAAACTGGGTGTAGTGGGATATTGGCCACTTTTTAAGTAGAAAAGCCTCCAGTTATTTAATGGATGAAGCACAATGAAATATACTGTACTTGACACTCTGCCCTCCATAGCTTCCAATAAAGGTTCAGTAATGTTTGGGTCTGTTGATCGGTGAGCATGAAATAGCATGGCATATCATTCTGCTGTTTATGAAGCCACTTTAGAAACTTCTTATCATTTGGAACCCCTGGAGTTTGCCTGCCAGGCACACATAGGTGTTGACGATGCTCTGATCCACTTGCTTCAAAGAGCAAAGAGTCCCATGTAAACAAAACCAGCACCACAGTCAGGATCCTATTCTTTGACTTTTCTAGTTCCTTTGACACCATCCAGCCACTCTGACTGGGAAACAAGCTCAGGACAATGCAGCTCTCCTGGATCATAGATTACCTAAGTAATAGATGATAGTTTGTGAAGCTCTGGGACTGTGAATCAGAGATGGTGGTGAGTAAATCTGGGGCATTTCAGGGAAGCATCCTGTCTCCCTTCGCATAGATAATGCCCTCTACAAGTTAGTCTTCCAGTACAACACTAGCTCTTGCCATCTACATATGTTCTCTGATGTCTCCTCCATTCTAGGACACATCAGTGATGGAGTTCAGTCAGAATACAGAAGACCAATAAATGACTTTGTTATATAGTGCCGGGAGAACAACTTGGAGGTCAGCATCAGCAACACAAAGGAGCTGATGGTGGACTTCTGGTGTAACAGGAAGCCCCTGAGGCCAGTCACCATCAACGGGGAGGAACTGGAGGTGGTGCAAGGCTACAGGTACCTGGAAGTACACCTGAACTGCAAACTGGACTTGGCAAACAACACAGCAGCACTTACAGAGAAGCCTCAGGTATTGTAACATGTGTGGCAGACTGCTGTGTATGTTTTATCAGTTTGTAGTGGCCAGCATCCTTTTCTACACTGTTTCTGGCTGGAGAAGCGCCATCAATTTAGGTGATGCCAAATGCCTGAACAAACAAGAATGCCACAGGACTGACCCTGGACCCACTGGAAGACAATATTATAAATAATTCTGTCTATCCGATTCAAGGGGTGTGATCTTGGAGCCATTGGCACATTCCACATGGTCTGCTAAAAAATGTTGCAAAACTTTCTATGAATGCCATGTCTATAAGAATCCAATCAAGAACAGAACACATTCATAACAGATCATAATGTATTATGCAGGTATCTATAATGCATTATAGATGACAGCTTCAAGTAAAATGCTACCAAAACCACTCCTGGGGATCGTTCCTGCCTGCCGCCACAAAACACCACAACGCCCTCCTTGGATGAGCCACTTCTCATCAATAGCCATAACGTGCCAATACCAATTGTAGGTGCCAGATGTTTTACACACTGGAATTTAAATTAGGTTTATATTTGATATTTTTTATATGTTCATGATTTACATAATGTTTACTTTAGAATTTATAATGTACGTGGATAACACTTGGATTTAGTGCTATTGCATTTTAATGATGAAAATAGGTACTGCCACGTAGCGGCGAGGGCGGTGCGTTGTGCTAGATAATTTTTGGATGGGTACAAGCTGAGAAGCGTGGAGTCGCACGGTTATCTGACCATGTCATCTTATAGATTTGCGTGTGCACGAGTCAGTATTTATGTAGAACCTTTTGATTTGTATATGTGGAATTTATATATTTGTTTGTTAAAATAAAAACTGCAAATGCAAGTCAAGGGGAAGATTTGTTTTGGATCCTGGAACACGCGTCAGCCACAAGACTCCTCTTCTTTTTTGGATTAGTTTCAGAAATACCCTACACCAATCTTCTTACGATACAGTCCAGTGCTTTATGATCTAACTGCACATAATTTTTTGGCACATAATTATGATTCCCCTTCCCCTTAAATATTTATTTGTAATATCACTGTTTGTCAGAGCATTTTAATTATTTGTGTGTTTTTTTAAATCTTTTTGCACTATGTTTATTTTGTTTACAATATGTATACTGTACTTCCTCTGTTTGATACTATATGTTTGTCCATTAGTTCACTTGTTCATTCTGCTGAATGCAGAGTTTCCCACAGAATAAATTAAGTGCATCTTACTTGGTGTTGTGACTGAATGGCTGGCGAGCGAGGAAGCAGGCAGGCAAGCCGTAAATACAGGGAAAAGGGGTTTATTAGGGCAAACAAGTAGACGGGGGAGCATGCGGCGACAAACATTAATGACAGATCCAGTGAACAAGGGGAAGACGTGGACTGATATACACAGGACAAGCAGAAACTAACAGTCAACAGGTGAGTACTATCAGGGTAATACACGTGGGAAATGAGGGGGTGTGGCACACACAAGGATTGGACAAGCCGGGCGTGACAGAACCCCCCCCCTCCCCCAAAGGCACGCCCTCCGGGTGCGCCTCAGGGGAGGCGACGGACGGGATGAGACCACGGAGAACAGGACCTGAAAATTAGAAGCAAAACATTACTAGGGCAGAGGGAACAAAACAGAAGCACAAAACAAGCAGAGGGGCAAAACCCAGGACAACACCTGACACAGGATAGGAAACATGTACAGACAGACTAGAAAAGGAGACAGAAGAGGAACAGAAAACGGAGGGACAAAAGGACCAGGAGTGAACAAGGGAGACATCGAGGAATGAGGAGCAAAGATAGGAGGGACAAAGGGACCAGGATGGAACGGAGGAGACACAGGAGGCAGAAAGAAGAATGGCGGAGGGACAAGGGGAGCCCGAGGGAACCCCTGCGGGTGGAAGGCGGCAGCCAGAGGGGCTGCGGGCAACAGAGCGGCTGAAGCCGGTTGGGGACAATGACAAGGCAGAGGAGAACTGGAGGGGATGCCAGGGAAGGCGAGGAGGGAGCAGAAGGGGACCATGGCAAAGGCAAGGAGGGAGGGAAAGCTACAGCAGGCGGAGGCGCTGTCCACCGATGAGCCAAAGTGGAGGGACCCGCAGGTGAGCAACGAGTCGGAGTGGGGGGACCCGTAGGTGAGCGATCAGGCATCGGTGGGGGACCCGTAGGCGACAGCCAACCAGGTGCCTGGGGAACCAGAGGCGAGCCAGGGGGCAGGGTGGGCAGGACCCGATCTCTGTGCCTATGTCCTCTCCCCTTCCGGGACACCGACAGCCAGGGCCCTGGTCGGGCTGGACGGGAGTTGTCCATCCACTTCCAGAGTCCTTAGGGCTCAGTAGATAGATCCCTGAGGGGTCCCATTCAAGCTCTTCCTCTCCCTCCAGTAAGAAAGGAGGAGCGATGGTAACGCAGTCTGGGACCTCCTCGGGGACAGAGATCTCTGGTGTAGTTGTAGGCCTAGGAGCCTTAGGTGGAGCCAGGGGCGGAGGCCTGGGAGCCTTGGGCGGAGCTGGGGGTGGTACTGGAACCTCGGCCACTTGGCTTGGAGCGTGAGCTGGCGAAACAGGCAGGACAGGCGGAGCCAGCAAGACAGGCAGGACAGGAACCTCGGGCGTAGCTGCTGGCTGAGGCAGCGCCGGTACCTCAGGCGTAGCTCCTGGCTGAGGCAGCACTGGTACCTCGGGCATAGCTTCTGGCTGAGGCGGCACTGGTACCTCGGGCATAGCTGCGGGCGTTGCGGCAGTGGCAGTAGCAAGAGAGGCCAGCGGGCAGGACAGGCAGAACATCAGGCATAATCGGAGGTGGTGCTGGTATCTCAAGTGTAGCTGCAGGTGGCACAGCAGCCGCAGTGGGCAGCGCCGCAACAGGAACCACTGGCACAGCAGGAGGCACAGCCGAAGCCGCAGTAGGAGGTGCATAAGGATAATACACGTGGGAAATGAAGGGGTGTGGCACACACGAGGATCGGACGAGCCAGGCGTGACACTTAGTGTGTTTCACAGGCATCATCATCATGGGAGCCTGAAGAAGAAGGTGATCCTGTAAAATGATCTAATGATGCCCATAACAGGCAACAAAGTCTCATGAAAAGCTCTGTTGCTCTTTCCATTGTTAGGGGTCTGACTGTCAGGCTCCTTCCACCAGGTTATACATCTCTGTGCATTCACTTTGGGCTGTAAGAGGTTTTCAAATGGCATTTATACCACACTTTCCATTTTTGTGAAGCTCATGAAGTGTGGCTTATGTTGAGAATGGGTCAATGATGTGCAGATTCACATTTATATCGTTTGCTGATCTTTAACTTCTGACTTCCACTTCTCTTTGCCAGTGCAATTTCTCAGTATGTACACTGCTCAAAAAAACTAAAGGAACACTTTGAAAACACATCAAATCTCAATGGGAAAAAAATCCTGCTGGATATCTATACTGATATGGGCTGGGTAATGTGTTAGGAATGAAAGGATGCCACATTGCTTGAAGGAAATGAAAATTATCAACCAACAGAGGCTGAATTCAAATTCACCCCAAAAATCAAAGTGAAAAAATTATGTGGCAGGCCAGTCCAATTTGCGGAAATTTCATTGCAGCAACTCAAAATCGTACTTAGTAGTTTGCCTGGCCCCCACATGCTTGTACGCATGCCTGACAACATTGGGGCTAATGCTGGTAATGAGACGACGGATGGTGTCTTGGGGCAGCTCCTCCTAGATCTGGACCAAGGTATCACTGAGCTCCTGTACAGTATGAGGTGCAACCTGGCGGCGTTGACTATAACGTAATGTTCTATTGGATTTAGGTCCGGCGAGTGTGGTGGCCAGTCAATGGTATCAATTCCTTCATCCTCCAGGAACTACCTGCGTACTCTCGCCACATGAGGATGGCATTGTCATGCACCAGGAGGAACCCAGGACCCACTACACCAGTGTAGGGTCTGACAATGGGTCCAAGAATTTCATCCCGATACCTAATTGCAGTCAAGGTGCCGTCGTCTAGCCTTTAGAGGACTGTGCGTCCCTCCATGGATATGCTTCCCCAAACCATCACTGACACACCACCAAACCGGTCATGCTGAACAATGTTACAGGCAGCAAAACGTTCTCATGTCATGGCTTCTCCAGACCCTTTCACATCTGTCACATGTGCTCAGAATGAACCTGTTCTCATCTTTGAAAAGCACAGGGCATCAATGGTATTCAATGGCGAATGCCAATCGAGCTCCATGGTGCCGGGCAGTGAGCAAAGGGCCCACTAGAGGACATCCTCATAAAGTCTGTTTCTGAATGTTTGGTCAGAGACATTCACACCGGTGGCCTGCTGGAGGTCATTTTTTAGGGCTCTGGCAGTGCTTATCCTGTTACTCCTTGCACAAAGGAGCAGATATTGGTCCTGCTGATAGGTTAAGGGCCTTCTACGGCCATGTCCAGCTCTCCTAGAGTAACTGCCTGTCTCCTGAAATCTCCTCCATGCCCAACACGTATTGATGCGCCATCCTGGAAGAGATGAACTACCTGGGCAACCTGTACAGGAACACTGACCGTAGCCAAATGCAAAATTAGTGAAAAAAACACTCAGAAAAGATGAGGAGGGCCTCCACCTGTTACACCATTCCTGTTTTAGGGTCGTCTCATTGTTGCCCCTCTAGTGCACCTGTTGTTAATTTCATTAACATCAAAGCAGCTGAAACTACCCCCTCTGCTACTTAACTGACCAAATCAATATCCCAGATGTTTAACTGACTTGATGCTATACTATGATTAAAAAGTGTTCCTTTAATTTTTATGAGCAGTGTATTTGGCCTTTGCTATAATGATTTTTCAGCCTTTAAAATTATTTTATGACCACCAGCTCTTCGGATCTGTTTCAGATGCTTCAGGTCATTTTGAAATTTGTTTCCTTTATGACTGGCATGTACTATGCATTGGCTTACTGTAATATGAAAATTAAAATGTAACTGCATTACTTAGACGTCAAGGAATGTTGGAACCCGGCTGATGACCCTCCAGCAAGCCAACCTGTAGGCACTGGAGGAGGTGCGACAGGCAGCAATGCCTTAGCAGGCGTATATCTACCAGTGTTTGTATATTCTCTTGCGGTATTTGACTCTCTGAAGTCATAAACGATCCCTGGGGATCATTTGAAAGAGTAGGGGTGGTACCCTGATGTCCTGGTTAAAATTGCCCACTGTGGTCCTCTTAGATCTGGCCTCCTTATCATCTCCAATATCTATCTGGCAAATTCGCTCCTGCCCCTTCACCGCTTTAGCTACTGTGTGGGGAGCATACTGGTGTAGAATAGCTGCTGTTGCATCATCCAGGTGGGGACTACACAGTGATGGTTGAAATGGCTCCCCATTGGTTCTATGAAGCTCTTTGTGTGTCTTGAAAAGCACTATATAAATGTAACTTTCATGTATTCATTTCTATATGCTTGTGAATTTTTTCACTGACTTCCAAATAGTATATTAAAACTATTTTAAAGGCTTTTACTAAAAGGATAAGCTGTACATTGGTAGCTTGATGGTTAGGGAATTGCACTTGTAATTGAAAGATTGCAGGTTTGAATGCCCAACCAGCAAGGCACTACTGAGGTACCCTGAGCAAGGTACCACCCCCAAGCACTGCCCCCTGGGTTCTGAATTAGCTGCCCCCTGCTATGTCACATATGGTAAATGGATTGAATTTATACAGCGCTTTTCTACTCCTACGAGCACTCAAAGCGCTTTACAATTCATGTCTCACATTCACCCATTCACATACCGCTGGCGGAGGCTGCCATGCAAGTCGCCAACCAGCTCACCGGAAGCAATTTGGGGTTCAGTGTCTTTCTCAAGGACACCGATGAGGTCAGGAGGAACCGGGGCTTGAATCTGCAACCCTCCAGTTACCGAACGAGAGCACTACCTCCTGCGCCACCATCGCTCCAAAATGGTACATATTAGTTAAATGCAGAGGACACATTTCATTGTTGTGTGCTGTGGTGTGTCAACACTGATCACTTAATTCTAACGTCTGAGGTTTTCACGTAATTTGACTCTGTAGTCATATTTATATAACACACAGTCAGGACAATACGTCCTGAGCTAGAGATTAAAGGTTATGGTACGGGGTCTGTGTGGAACAGTAGTTAGACCTTTGCACTTAAAGCTGGAGGGATGGTGTGGTCCCATCCTTAAACTTGCCGTAATAATAATCAGAAATCAATTAGAGGTAGCAACAACAGTACATCACCCTTTACAGCCCCTGGGGCTGAGGGGGGCCAGCTGTTTTCATTTCTGGCTCTGAGAAGTTGGGCGAGGGGGGGTATAGTTTGTTTTCCTTCTTCCCTGAAAGTTGTCTGCGGATCACGCAGAGGGATTATGTGCATTTAGAGGGTTCATGGGGGTGATAAAAAAAATGGTGTCTTGCTCAGAGGACTCTGTGCAGTAACATATTTATTACGCCTCCTAAAGCAGCAATAAGATGAACTTTGAGACAAGTTAAAGATGGCTAAGAAATTAATGTGCTATTAGTAATACAAAAATCAGCTGATCCCACAGGTACAGTGAAGTGTGTCCCTAGACCCAGTGTTTCTCAACCATTTTCTATCCCCCTGTCATGATCCGCTCCGTCCGATCCTCCCGTGTGCCACGACCCCTCATTTCCCACGTGTATTTCCCCGATTGTTTTCGCCTGTGTCCTGTTAATCCCCAGTTAGCTGTGTATATAAGTCCACGTCTC
>JAODKE010000037.1:1291874-1305114 GCA_026779605.1 Mormyrus hasselquistii
CAGTAGAGTACAGATACGGCCTTTTAGTACTTAAGTACAGTAGTGAAGTAGTTCTACTTCGTTACTATACATCTCTGCTTTTCAGATAAATTGCATGCCCCCCCCCCCCATCAGTCCTCACTGAGGCCCCCTAGTGGGCCCCGGACCCCAGTTGACAGCCACTGCTCTAGGGAGTCGAAGCAGCAAAAGCGTAGTGACAGGAGAGGCAAGGCAAGCAAGCCGGGAGGGGGTCCCTGAGCACACCTTATTACACAGTGCATTCCAACAACAAATCTACTATAGTTATGTATTCTGTTTTTCACCAAAGAGAAAATAAAGGACTTGTATTTATTGAAATATCTTAGCTCTGCCCATTTCTACATGCACGGCATCATAAAACTTTGTAAACACTGCTAATTTTAACAAAGCAAAGACAGTGTTCTAACCTGTGCCTGTAATCAGAAGGTAGCTGCTTCAGAACCTGTGGCTGGTAGAGTGCTGTCACCACCGGACCCTTGAGCATAGCCCTTAACCACTAAATGTTTCAAGGACTGTCTCACTCTGCTTTCTCAATCACGTTGCTTTGGATAAATGATGCTGGAATAATAAGTGTTTGTGCTTTATGGCTGGCATATACTATGAATTGGCTTAATATGAAACATATAATAATATTTCAACACTGCCATACAGAATACAGCCTCTGACTGTTTCACTGAATGCTCTTCCTTTCAAGACTGCCTATTAATGCATTTTAGCTCAGTTTTACACTTATAACTTCTTAGCTAAATATATTAGCAATGTAATTGTGCATATTTTTATATGTTGCGTATATCAGCATCACTGCTTAAAGTATTGAGCCCTGAATGCAAAAATAACATTTCCAGTGGACCTAAAAATTAGCATGAGTAACAGCATTACTTCAGACTGGCTCATGCCCAAGTCACCTCAGAATGGTCCAAGCAAATGCTACAGATAATTGTGTTTCTATCACTCTGCTCTCTGTCATTATCATGTTACAGCCACTACTATTATTGTTTCTGTTGTTCATTTGTATGAGCCTCTGCAATCTCACTGTCTAAGGCTGTGATTAGAGGGGTGCTGTACTGTCTACACCATTCAAACAGCATATGTGCTTTTTTTTACTTGTGAGGTTGTTTAAGTAGACAGAGGATGGAGCTGTACTCTTTAAAAGGCCTATAAGAGGACTAAGCGCTACCCCTCTGCCCCAGGCGACATTGTCCAGGGGGCACATAACTGCAGACTAAACTGCCCGTGTCATCACCCAGAAATACGACCCATGACATCACACGACCCGGCCAAGGTGAGATGGTGCCGCGGGATGAGGGAGGGCCGCACAGGCCTTGTGGGAATTCCAGGGGGAAAGTGGAATCTGTTCCTCTCATTACAGCATTCCCCCGTTGACGATTTGGAAATATTACGTGATTCTTCTTCTCCCCTCAACTCCTGTGCCCCTTGCAGCAGCAGCGACACCCCCCGCCCCCCCCGCACACACACACACACACACACAGCTCAGCTGACAAAGAGTTTATCCACTGCTGGGGTGCCTCATTTAAAAACGTCCCAGCACACACTGGCAGCCTGGGTGCTCAGCTGGGGCAGTGTCCCGTGACAGAAATCAGATCTGAGCGGCTTAAAGTGGTCCTTATGTCCACTCGCACGTGCTGTAAAACTAATACTGACAGCATTCCCCAGTAATTACCCTTCTGCTTTAAATAAAGAGCAGCATTTTTGTATTATCATAGGTGTTATGCAAGTTGATTCTATATTAAACAGCACCGAAGAAATTCTTTCAGAGCCATAGGTGCTGCGATCTGAATGATCATCTGCTTTCCTGTTGCCGGTAATTTTCTGGTGTTGGCTGCAGACATACTTCTCTTACTGGATATTGTTACATCCATCGATGCATTCATCTTTCAACCTTAATTCAATTTTATGAAATCATTAAAGTCATTGATTTGAAACAACTTCTACATTTTGATATTTTTGCCCATTTGTATATATAATAAGGGTATATCTGGTTCCCCTCTCTGAAGTTTACTTTATCCATTTTGGTCATAAGTCCAGCTTCTGAATGAGAGAGTCTGAAATGACAAGCTGGCCCCTGGGCAACCAGCACTCACCAGCACACGTCATTCAGCACCACTCAGGCCAAGAGCAGCAGTGGTGACCTCACTGACAGCCGGGAGACCACCTATGAGGACAGTTAGCAGGACCCAGAGGCTGCATGCTGGCTGCTGATTGGGCAAACAGGTAGCAATTTGGCACATGCACTGGGGAGCAGGTCAGGGAAAAAGGCTGAAGGCCGACTGTATTGAGGGAGGTGTCTAACCATGGCAGGACTGTGCGATTCCCCTGGATCTGTCAGCCACAGCCCTTTATTGCCATAACCCTTGTACATTTGCCCATTTTCCCAAATAAATCATAGTCCCTCCCCCCACGCCCGAATATCTGCCTGCATTTCCTGTGCCTTTTTACCAGCAACCATGTGTAAAGATCATTTGGGAATTTGGTTTCAGTTATGAAGTCAAAATGAGTGAGACAGTGATGGGAAAACCACTGGCAGACCTGTAACCTGTGTATATTTTAGAGAAGTGGTGTTGCGTTTCATGGAGACCAACACTGCATGCTGTCTCTGTGACACTGTGACCTGTGCAGCAGTGCTTGGACCACAAGGGCAAACAGCCAAATCACATCCCTACAGGCCATCAAAATGGTCTCTCAAGAAGCTGCCTCGACATTTCAGAGTGCGCTCCTCACTCCTGTCCTCCTCAGAAGCTCTCAGCGTACCAGGCAGTTTGAAAATGGTCGTGCTTCACTTCCCAAATTTCATCTCCATCATCAGATCAGGCTAGTAAACATCATGCTGTCTGGGATTGTGCAGAGCTCATGTGATTTTATAGTACCACGGTCTCTGCCCTGAATGTGTACACCTGTTACACATCACTGTTTCCTCAGATAGTCTCAGTGCTCATTCTGTGTTTCAACTGCAGAAGAAGGTGTGCTCCTTCACTTCCTGTGAGCCATTGAAAGACTGTCAGATTATCTTCCTTTGTTAACTAAATATCAGATTAATTTAAACAAATCAAGGCTTACAGCTAGACTGCTAGTTCTAGGTCTTCAACTCCTCCTTCTGTCCTTCCACACATGTCATTACAATCTGGGCCCCTCCTTCCTCACAACCACTTACATGTATGTGTGTTTCTATGTGACTGTGCATTCACATATATTCACCCATTCACACGCATAGGTGCATATATGGCAGGCGTTAACAAATGGTGGCAGTAGAAAAAGGAGACCCTCTCCCTGAAAACCAGGTCATTTCGGCATTCTTTGTGTACTTGATGTTTCCCTTCGTTATTTTATCGCCTGTGTGCAGTCTGTCCAAATGGTTGCTCCCTCCAACCTTAACGGAGCACTGCCAAAATCCCAAATGTTTTGTGTCCATACATTCTCATATGAGAACCACAGTGGGCCAGCAGCCAATGAGACCAGAACTGTAGGAATATTACAATTCCAAACAGTGCCAAAAATCCAATTATGGGCTAGTAACTTTTGCTTTTCACTCTTAGTCTCACCAGTCTTTAGTGTATCTCTTGATTTGACTCATGTTATCCATTTAGACATGATCAGAACACAGTCAAACTCTAGTCCTGGAGGGCTGAAACCCTGTGTAGTTTCTTTCCCTTTTGTACCACAAGTCATTCATCTCAAGAGTGTGGTAAGTAACATGAGGAGGTGTAAGGAGTCGAAACAGGTTTGTTAAATGGGGGGAAACCCAAAAATGTGCAGGGCTTTGATACCCCTGACCTAGCATCAGGTATGGAATTGCTAGCTAAACTCAGCAGGTTTAGCTAAATAAATAGTGAAAACCTAAAAATTTTGCTGATCAGCAAGACAGGATTGCTCATCAGTTCTGTCATGCTAGCCAATGTAGCCATGTATCTGCAGTATGTGTGGCTTCCATGGTAACGCATGTCTCTATTAGTCAGTCAGTGCAGATAAATCTGGGCAAAACAACAGGCATTTAGCACTTGCTCGGTGGTCTGTGCCATTATCCTGTAGCAGCCATCTGGGACCCCATTCACCACACTGAGCTAGGCATTCCTGGACAGAGTGTGCCAGCGGCCACAGCCACAAGTTCTGAATGGATGCCTTTCGCACGTGCAGTGAAGTGCGATGAGGATTTATTAGCCGTTACCTCTGGTCTCCATGGCCATCTGGAGGAGAACCAGCCTCCTCAAGAGAGGAAAAACACACACAGCCAGGAGTATAATGAAGCTGTAGACTCCTTGCAAATACCAGGATGCAAGAAAAATGCCATAAATTCAAGCATTAATTAATTAAGCAATTAGTTTCTGAATTCTGAATTTTGCTGTTGAGACATGATATACTATGGAAAGGATGCAAGTTCATCACAAGGCATTGTTTTAAAATATTAATGCTAAAAACCCTCTCAGAAATATAAATAATAATCCATCAGTCTTCTATACTTTGGACTGCGAGAAGAAACCGGATACTCGGAGGAAACCCTACAACGATGCAGGGAGAATGCCAGTACCAGAGGTGTCAGGTGACAGTGCTAACCACTGTGCCACCATCTTGCCTATAATCATAATAATCATATAATAAAATATATATTTTATGCATGAACCTTAAAGACTAACCTTCAATTACTGCTGAATTAGGAAATGAGATTGTAGAAACCCGTGGTAAAACTGTTCAGGAGCAAGCTGGATACCTCACAAAGGTACTAATTTAGAACTCCTCCCTGACTTCTGGTATGTCTGTCACTGTCCCTTCTGACTAATTTCAGGTGTGTTTATGACTGTCCCTTCTAACTGACTGTGTGTGTCTCTTCCTCTTCCTCTTAACTGACTCTGCGTGTGTCTCTGCCTGTCCCTTCTAACTCACTCGGCGTGTCTCTGCCTGTGCCTTCTAACTGACTGTGTGTGTCTCTTCCTCTTCCTCTTAACTGACTCTGCGTGTGTCTCTGCCTGTTCCTCCTAACTGACTCTGCGTGTGTCTCTGCCTGTCCCTTCTAACTGACTGTGTGTGTCTCTTCCTCTTCCTCCTAACTGACTCTGCGTGTGTCTCTGCCTGTCCCTTCTAACTGACTGTGTGTGTCTCTTCCTCTTCCTCCTAACTGACTCTGCGTGTGTCTCTGCCTGTTCCTCCTAACTGACTCTGCGTGTGTCTCTGCCTGTCCCTTCTAACTCACTCGGCGTGTGTCTCTGCCTGTGCCTTCTAACTGACTCTGAGTGTGTCTCTGACTGTCCATTCTAATTTAATCTTGGTGTGTCTGTGGGTGTCCCTTCTAAATCATTCTAGGTGGACCCGCAGGTGTCCCTCTAACTAAATCTAGGGGTGTCATTTATCTATGGTCTCCATGACAGGTCAAAGCAAATGGCATATGGATCTTCTGTTACATGCTCAAAATTAATTTCTATAATGGCTGCTGGAGGAGTTTTACTCATAATAACATGCTATCAGAGAGTGCATGAAAATCAACAGAGGTACACGGGTGCATCATGCACAAGAGTGGGAGTGCTAAATCACAAGTCCTCTCATCTCATAAACACCTAAGAACACACTGCTCAGGAACATCTAAGGGTAATCTCTGAACCATGAGACGCCAATACTGACAACATTAAAGAAAAGCAGCTGGAAAAGACCTCTGGGGGTTTCTGTGTGTGTCTGCATGTGTATGCATGTGAATCTCTCCTTCTCATTCCAGTCCCTACAGTCCTTGACCACAATCAAGAAATGAGATGTCAGCATGCTTGTTATAGCAGTGATGTCGCCACTCTCACGTCAGAATAAAGTTCAGTTTTTCCCCAGAAATGAGGAAAAAAAAGACTGCAAACTGGAACCATACATGTTTGTATTATATGCTTTTTTGTATATCTTCAAGAATTTCAAACCACAGTATTTTGGACATAGAAAGGCCACCAATAGCTCCTAATGGCGACTATTCCTTCATGAATGGAAAAGGCAATTCCATATGGAAAACATCAGAAGTTCAGGTAGTTGTCAAGACAAAGTAGAGAACAACGAGAAACACCCATATACCCAAAGTATATTTATATACTTGCAGGCTGAGCAGTGAGGCTTTTCCATGTTTAAGGCACACAGAAAAGGGCATGAGTCGTGTGTTGACCTTCTCTGTGAAGGAGGATTGTCATTTGGTATAAAATTATTATTTATTTCACAGATGGTATCGGTTGGCACATGTTGCTATTATGTCATCTGGTCCATAAGAAAATTAATTTCCTTCAGAAAAATGAGAAAAACAGAACAGGAAATACCTGACTTACATAAAAAAGTGCTGGACAACCCAGCCTGTGGTTAGTGCCACATTAACAACTGATGCTTTTAAATATGCATCAAGCAACTGAGCATCACATTGTGTTGTAAACAACATGGTGTTTTCCTTAGTGGTTTTTGTTTTCAATCTTGTAGCCAATGAGAAGCCTTTGCTTGGTATCCCCTTTGATCAGGACATGTCCTATCAGTTGTTATGAGCTGCTTCTCAAAAACACATGTAGGATCTTAAGGTCTGCTAATATTAGACCCTCTTGGTTCAGTTAAGGTGACCAGTACCCTCTAAATCAAGGCTCCAGGATTATTATAACTCTGTGGATGCTAGAACACTAGTAGCACATCATGGGCTCCCAGTAAAGGTGTCTAGGTGGTTGCAACTGATTAGGGCAGGATCAGACACAGCCAAATTGATAAAGAGATCAGTCCTGTACAGTTCCTATCACTAGTAAGGTGCTTAAACAAAAGCAAAAGTCTCTTAACACTGCAAAGCTGTGTGCAAAATTACAACTGTAAACAATTACTGCAGTGGGGACAAAAAAGGCCTTTGTGTGCCAGTGGACTGACAACCACTCCCCTCCCTCCCCCTTCCACTGCTTCTCAGCACCAACCGGTGGGCACCGTATCATCAGTAGATACCACAGAATGTGTGGGAATCTTAGCACCCCACAACTGTTCTAGTATTGCCCCCCGGGGGAGGCTGGGCTCTCAGGCAGCTGAAAAGAAACTTTTGCTTTAAGTCTGGCTGGGATGCTGTCGGCACGGCAGCCAGAAGGGACACCTGAACAGACCCGGAAAGACAGACTTTCATCAGGTTACAGTTTGCTGACATGGCTGGGGGCCTCCAGGGAAAACAACCACAGTGTAAATACGGTTCAGGCCTGTCCAGGGTAGATTCATGTGCATGTACTCAGACCCCAAGAAAAGTCCACACGGGGGAAAGCTATGGAAAACAAGATTCCCCTTCTCCAAGTAGTGGTGAGAATGGCAAGGAGAGGTCAAGTGGGGCAGCGAAGGCCAAAGCAGTTCACAAAGTGTTGCAGGGGGGACAGGGGTGGCGTAGAGTTGCACAGTCCCCAAACAGTCAGATTCTTTTTCCACTGTGGAAGAGGTTTGAGGATTTAGTGCAAATTCTATCTGCACTCCTGTGCCAAGCCCCCATGTCCAGACACCCACCCACTCTCCCCTGTGATCCTGGATCCTGCAGCTGTCCTGTCTCCCTCTAATTTCTCTCTGTCAGATTTCAGGCTATAATTAGCAGGGAGACCTCAATGACTCCATATGAACGCAAGTGTGTGCTTACATCGGCCAGAACTAATGTGGCTAATCCCCCTGCAATCACTGGTGTGACAGGTTCACATTTCCGGACTTTAAGGAACTCGTTTTTCAGCAGCGCCCTTGATGGGGGGGACCGGTTGTTCCTCTGTGTGCATTGTAACTATATAGAGCCTGTTGTTCCTTCAAGATCACTGCCACATCCAACACACTGCTCTTCTGAAAAATCTCACAGCCATGGATTTAAATTTTTCAAGGAAATTTGTCAGCTATACCCTGGATAAAATGATGCGTTACTTGCACGGGTACACTGGAAGTATACCCCATCTTGCTTTTCTTTCACACACACACAAACACACACACACACAAACATATATGTATGTATATATACAGTAGGTATGTTCCACACTATGTGATAAAAACCTGCTTTTTTGATGTCGTGGGGACTATTTTTCAGGTTCCCACAAATATCTGTGATTGCAACCAAAAGCTGTGTAGGGATCAAGGTCATCATACTGGGATTAGAGTTTTCTCCATAGAAATTAATGGAGAGTCCCCACAAAGATATAACAACAAACCTCTGTGTGTGTGTGTGTGTATTGGGATTTGTGTGATGGGTCAAGCCAGTTATCCATTATTCTCCTGAGGCCTAACCCACTGAATCACATATACAGGTTGGAATGCCAGTCATAAGGAAGACAAATGTTGATTGTTATGTTCATTTTCAATGTTGTTATTTGTTTCAGTTTTTTTAATCCACCTGTGAAGCTACAGGCAAATTCCCACATCTGTAGACTATTCATTTTATTATGATTAAATTCCGCACACACAGCAGTATCAAACACCAAACCCTGAAGGCGTGAGCTAACCACTGAGCCAGCATTCCACCCTGTCATTAAATTATTATTATTATTAGTAGTAGTAGTAGTATTAGTAGTAGTACTCTTTGGACAAAACTATTTAAAAATGCAATTGTTGCACTTTCATCAGTTTGCTTCAGGTTCAGAATTTAGATTATAAATACTCTCTTTACAAAATTTATGAAACTTAGTAAAGTGAAGTATTTCTCTGTTTTATGGTACAATCATCCATCCAGGATGGCCATCCAACCATATGAACCTTAATAACATTTAACTGTATAATTGCACATGGATGCAGAACACAGCTGGTAACATTTGAGTCAGTCATAAATTTTTGTCCTGGTTGTCCGTCTCACTTATTGACAGCATTACATGCTAGACAAAAACACATATGACATGACTTACAAAGTGACTTCTAGGAGACTTTCCGTAATGACATTCCCCATCATTCCCAACAGTGCCAGTTTTTCTGAAGCTACCATGGAGCTCAGTTCTCAAGGACGTATGTGATATGTGATGTTGTAATGTTAATTATGGCCCAACACTGGTATTCTAGTATTTACATCTAGAAAATAGGACCTCCCCCCCACCCCACCAACAATGGTAGATGTTACCCATCATGGTCAAAATAATGTTTTCCATAGTAATTTCCTCCCAAACTATGCTATAAAAGTAAGAGAGGCATTGTGTTGTTTCAGGGCACAAGGGTTCAGTGTAGAATTACAGCAATGTGAAATGGAAGCATTTCCAATTCTAACAATTCTAATACTGCGTGTAAAACAAGAAAAATGCTGCACACATTTCACACAGTGGAATGTGACACTTGATATATATCTCAAAGTAAACCACGTTGGTGGAAATATAGAAATGTTTATAAATGTTTAGAAAGTTTTATTTCCCTTAATTTTGGCATCAACCACAGTCATGATAGCCTGGTATAGCTGATAGCCACATTTTCCAGGTGGCTCATCTACAAATTGTAGTGCTGCTATATTAACCTCACCCACTACCATGTTTGAAGACATCTCACAATTTTTTAACTTTTTCAATGCTAGTTCAAAGTTAGCTGAAAAGACTGAGAAAGTAACTTCATAGGCCCAACAAAACTAACACGTGACAGTACTCATGCAATGCTACAAATACAGTTATACCCATCATAAATACGCCCTGGACCCAGGTCCAGCATCCAAAAGTTTAACTATGTTTCCATGTTAATCCACGACTCTTGGGAGCGTAATCCAGTGCCCAAGTGTCCAAGTCCTCACTTCTTGGTAAAATGTAAGTGATATTTCAATAGCTAGGGTACACAAATATGTCAGTTATACATTTGTATGAATTGTTCAGCATCAGAATACTTTTAATATCTTGGATGAAATTACCAGCGATTACAGACTGCATGATATACACCATATACAGCTACATGAAAAGACAGTATACCACATTACCACACACAATTAAAAATAAATACTTTTGTTTGAGCATATGAAATACATAAGAGATGTATATACAAATTTCAATTAAAATACTGCATGAAAAAAGATGAATAAATGGACATATATTGTTAAAAACAGATATGATTGCACATGCGCCCAGAGTGATTTACTGCTGAACAGTCTGATTGCTGGCGGAAGGAATGCCTTCCCAGGCTGAGAGAATGATTCTACCCAGGTTACACTTAGCGAGGACTGTGGTAAACAGATAAACAGAGATTGTTCATTTGACTCAGGTCCAATTTTACCTCCCTTAAAAAAAGGAAAACCAAATGTTCAGCCCATGTCATTTGACTGACAATTTCATATGGCGAGGCTGTAACCATAGCAACACAACTTGAGTTGGTGCACAAACATGAGCAGATGGACAGCTTGGGTGCTTGTGCAGTGACGGATGGTGGAGGATGGTTATGATTCTCTCCAGAACAGTATGAGCCCATGAAAATGACTTGGCACAGAGAAAACGTATTAGATTCGGGTGACAAAAAATTAACTGACGCTGCAACTGCTAAAAGGTTTCGTTACAAATATAGCCACCTTTTTCCAATAAATGGCCCTGGGTGGGGAGGTCAGATTAAGGAGACAGACAGAATATGCTAAACATAACTGGTCAGGGGGCATGATTAATGCAACACATGAGGTCCGAGCATTGTCTAAAATAGCCCAACTGCATCACAAACCCACCAGGCAAAACAAGGGCACATCGGCTTCTCCACCTCCAGTGTTCTCATGCACAATGCTGGCATCGCCGGCTGGCAACATACCAACCCATCTCATACAGACATTTTCAATCACCGGGAAAAGCAGGAAACCCACTCAGGACTTCATCCATTCATTGTTCCATAAGCAAAATATATGTTAAACACTAGAACCTGAGTGTAGCCCTGATATTTTCCTTTATGGACTGCAGCCTGACGCTGGGCAGATGTGAACATGGCTGCCACATGCCCTAATGGACCAGTGACAGAGTGCCAATGCAAGACTCTCAGCATCATCATGAATGGCAAGTGCCGGCTGGCAGGGCATGCAAACAGAAGGTCACCAACGAACCTACAGAACCAAATCTATGACAAAAGCCCTTAGCATATCTGTGGGTTTTAGCCATCCAATGCTGTAAAATTATCACCTTTACAGAAAGTTGAGTGGCTTCTGAATGTGACCCACGGGGATGTGTGGCAGCTGACTGGGCAGCAGTGAGTCACAGAGCTGGCAATATGTCTGCTTTTTTCGACCTGTCAGTCTTTATCAGTGACATTCCCTGAAAACAGCCGTTGGCTCTTATAGCACCAAGGCATGGAGGTGCTGGGTGCCGAGTCTTGCGTTCATTGTTATAGAATAGCTAGCTGGCAAAAGGTTTAAGGATTAGCTGCTAAAGAAAAGGAATTCTTGTGTAACTTTCACCCGGCAGCTTGAGGAGAAGCGCAGGCAACTTCATCCCTGCGGATAATCAACACTGAGCATCGGCCAGTAGTTTGGGAATGAGCGGCAGGAATTTGGTTTGGTTCATAACCAAGTTTCTGTAGGAATAGAGACGCTCATAGAAACACTGGTTATGCTTTCAAAACAACAAATAAATCCTGACAACTTTGCACACAAATTTCTTCACAGTTTCAGACTCCAAAGTAAATTTGAGTTTCTGCAGAGATCCAAGGGCCAGACAAAGGCTCAATTTAGTTATCACCGTAAGCATGAAAGAGCTGCTCTCTGCTCTATGTTAAACACCCAGCACAGCCAAGGAAAACAAACATAATTTCCTTTATTTATTTTGAAAAGATGTAATCTCTGGTTATCTGAATCTCAAAATGCATTTTTGGCCTAGAAAGATCCTGAACTTTGGTACCTTAGACATCTCCTGCACAGCTATTTACATTCTCTGTCAATCTCCCATTCTCATTTTTTCTGGTCTGGTTTCCCAAGTTCCTCAGCTTGTAAATACTTAGAGGACAACTTGTGTTGGACGTGATCCTAGTTTTTCCACATTCTTCTCTGATCAGTGAAGTTCTTCTGCACATCATTCACAGTTCATTTGAGTCGTAGATTCACACATCAGAGGAAGCAAATCACTCCCAAGAAGTGTAAATGAACTGTGAAAATACTCAATATGGCCCTCCTTTGGCTTCTGCTCACCCACTATTCCTCTGTCTTTAAAATACTTAATTGTTTCATAGTTTCACTGAACAAAGACATGACTCATTTCTGGCAATGCTACTGCAGATCCTGGAGATATTTCAACAAGGGACCAGAGCAAAGGCTCGAGGGCAGGAGATCTATTCCTTTTTATAACGAAGCACCTGTCAATGAAAGTTTCAGCCAATCCCATTAGCTAACTTTTCATATATTCAAAAATGAACAATCACAGAGAAATGACCTCTACAATGATCCACAAGATATTCCAGAGGAGGAAGAAACACAGGCTATTGTGGAATTAATGGTGTGAATGACTAATACTGTCAAAACAAGGTGATACACTGTCACAGCATGGCCACAATATTTACTCTTGGAATCATCAGGCTTGTCTAAAACTGTAGAACGACACACATCTGCTTTGCCTGTCATTGTGGAAATTTATATTGAGACATTTTATTGTAAAATATGATTATTAATTTTACCCAAACAGACCTGAAAAATATGAATACTCATAAACATAATGTTTTGCCCTTGGCATTCAAAAAAGAGGCATTCACCTATACAGGCATATCTCCCAAAGGTCTTTTGTAAATTTTATCCATGTGGGGACATTTCTGCCTACACCTCCAAAGCAAAACATGTCCATCTGCTGAGGTACTGGCCTGTGCAGTTTGGAATGTCCATGTGATGTTATTAATCTACATCTTGTACGCATCATAGATGTAGTTCTTAGATTGGCACCCCCTCAGGCCTTCCATCTGAAAAAGCTCCCCGCATCCCCATCTCTGGCCGGCTGGGTGTGAGTGCTGCTTGGAGGGGCGGCCCGGCAGGGAGCGATCGAGGCCTCCTGTTGTTGCGTCTGAAGCCTGTTTCATAAATGTCACATGCTGTTACATATGCCTCAGTGGGGATTTTTTGGTGGTTATGATTTTTTTTTTTACAGTTTTACATGCTCTATGCTAAATCCCAGACGTTCTTTTAAACCCGACCTCTTGGTTAACAGTTAACATGAGAGGGGAGACACCAGTGATTTTGTGACTGGGGGAAAAAAATAAACAAATCTGCATTCATGCATGCTCACATACATACACACACATACACACACACACACTGATATTCAGCAAATATTCACATTGGATGTTTAAAGTTGTGCTATTTTGTAATTATTTT
>JAODKE010000037.1:1313203-1326430 GCA_026779605.1 Mormyrus hasselquistii
GGCGCTAGGGCAGAGGTCAGGCCCAAAGCCTCTCATGACCCTGAGCAAGACAGACAGTGGATGGATGGATGGATGGAATTTGAATGGACATTCTATATAAAAAGACAGCAAGACACAAGACAAACTGACAAGGCAAGAGACATATCGACAAAAAAAAGGCAGTAGTGCAAATGGTAACAATATAAAATAAAATATGACAGTACAGTTTGTTGCTGGTTTTTTTCACTGACTGCCTCGCTGGTCATTTCATAGAACGCGTTTGACTGTTTGTATGTTACACTGGATGGTAATGCTATCAGTGGTGAAATAAATTCACATTATTTCCAGGTTAGTTTCAACCACGTTAACAGTACACAGCACCATCTGTTGGATGTCAAACATTACAGATCAGGAGATCAGCTTTCTGTTCGTGTGGTGGCCCATTATGGACCAAATTGTGTTTCCTTGCCGCAGTTCCATGGCCCACTGGAAGCCGCTCACATCCTCGTACTGGGTTGCAGACCAGTGACTGACAAACACCAGTTAACATTTGTGTCTGAACACTCACAATGGCGTTGTCTCACACAGGAGACATGGTTGTGTTGACTTGTGGAACAAAAGGGATCTACTAGACTCTTCTGTGTAACTGCAGGCTGAAGGCAGACTAGTTTTCTGGGGCCAGCACCAATACCTTATTATAATCCAATCAGAATAGCTCAGCCACTCATAAAAATTAGCCTGCCCCCACCCCCGGCCCATTCCCCTGGCAGGCAGGGGAAAGACACCTGTTTCCCTGTATCTGGCACCCCCGTAACTTCCCCTTCTCTCTGATCCCCCACCCCCCCATTGAGGAGCCACATCTGCACGCCATTCCTGCCCAGTGCTATGGCTCTTTTTCAAGTGCAAATGTCCTAGGCGGCATGCCTCCATGAGTCCATAATGCAATGCGATAGTGGGTTGCCCCATGTCCTGCCATTTTCACCGCCCGGGCTCCCTTTGAGCTCCTGAGGGGGCCTGACCAGAGAGCAGAGGTTGTGCTGTTCATTCCCATTAGGTACACAATGCTCAATGTCTTCGTACGCAGACTGGACCTGCCTCATTTAAAGGTGGAAGCAGCATCAACAGGCGCTCTATTTCTGAGCTCAACAGGTACCAAAACTTTTGCGAGACCCCAGCTGTTTCTGACTGGGCCTTTATCAGTAACATCTGTCTGGGGGGACAGGGGGAGGTACTTTGGGTGACTGGTATCAAGGGCAATGACCTTGTTCTTTTTTTAGAGTATTTCCTGTTGACACCCCCTATCCCCCGTAACTGTATTCCTCAGAGTAGCCTGTGATATAGCCTGTCAGGTTCCACTGCTCCCCATCAAATATACTGCAGCGACCAGAAGCCATGAATCAACAGCCACTGCTGTCCTGGAGACACATTGATATGTGCAGCAGGGCCGACATCTTGGTCTGCTTTAACTGGACCCAGAATGTGGTCCATCTGGCCGCAGGAGCGCCAAGCTGCCAAGTAAACATTACCTTGCACATAAGGATTAAAAGTGTATAAAAGACACTGCAGACCATTAACTTTGACTCAGTCCTTCGATTTATTGCACAGTAAATATATTGGCAGTTTTAGCATCCAAAATTTAAAGGCTTAAAGTAACGTGAAGATACCGCCACGCTATGGACAGGCAATAGCTATTGGGCTGGCTTTACTGAAGAGATGAAAGCCCGCGCCTGCTTTGCAGCATCAACAATGGTTTCGTTAAATCTAATCGGTGACACGTGGTTTTCAGGGCAACCTCGTAGATGGTGCTGCGCTATGCCCTGAGATTTAAGAGAGGCGCATCGACGAGAAGTGGTTTTAAATTTTTTCGTAATATATTTTTTCCAGAACAGGTTACAAAATAATATAGCTGGCACAATGCGGGTACATAATATCGAAAGTGACTTACCCGATACAGCGTCAGTACCGGGAAAAGCCTCGACAATAGTAGATTGTCTGACAAGCAGAAGCAGAAACACAAGAGGGCAACGATTTTCCATGATTATTACTGCGCCGTTGTGTGTCCACTTAATTAAAGCATTAAAAATAAAGCATTTTCTTTGAGTGTTTTCGCGCTTGTCCTTTTCCCTGTCGGCATATACCGCGGAATGAACAGCTGGGCTCCAGAAAAAGTTTTAACTTTTAACTTGAAATCTTTTCAAAGAAAATTATTATCTTTATTGGAGAGGTCTTGGATTTGCGTCAAGTTATTATTCTGGCAATATGAATTGGGTCCGAGTTTTGCATCAATATTTCAGGCAGTTTCCAGATGAGTTGCATAGTTTATAACAACTTCTGTTTCTTGGGGACTTTAGGCATTACAGTTACTTATTGAAAACAAGATTAGGCGAACGAGAAATGAGGCAAATAAGAAAATATGTTGTCCATCCATCAGTTTAGTGTTGTCCGCTTCACACACCCTTGGGACATCCATCCATGATTTAAACACTTATCCTCATCGGTATAACCGGCTCGAGCCTCTCTGAAACACCACAGGGCACGGACCATGGGAGTAAATTACGGGGGGGGTTGTAACCCCCAATAATCAAAACCGGCTAATACAACCCCCACAATAATCATGTTTCCCCCTAAATAGGCATCAACCCCCCATTGTTCAAATCAAAGTTACACACTTATACTATAGTTGGTTTATTTTGGGATGGTACAACTGTTAAACTTCCCAATTCATGAAAGACCTACGTTTATATGACGAATAATGTTAAATGAATAATTTGCAAATGTCCATAATGAACAATACAGAACGTTCTCCGTTACGTGCCGTATGTGCTATAAAGAGCATTTCGGGCTTGGTAAATGGATTTGGTTCATTTGTTGGTTTCTCATAGTGCGCTGATGAGAGCATGTAACACAGTACATTGATAATTATTGTAAATAATGTCCAGATAGAGGGCGTTCAGCCAAATCCTGAAGTCATGTTCTTCTACACTGATCGAGTCATTACGCCAGCTATTTCTTAAATAGACGACTTGGAAAACAGGTGTTTCCAATCGTACATTGTTTTTCTCCATGCGATCGTATTCAAGAGACAGATATGGGAGATGCTATTACACGACTGGAAAAAATAATGGCAACCGATCGGGAAAAAGAAAATCACGTTTCAGTTACGTTTTAAATAACAGGGACTGATTGAATGCATTCAAGTCAGAGATCTTTTTCAGGGCACTGACATCTGACTTTAAGTTTCAGGATAAATTAGCCCGGGCATCAACAATAGGGGGGTTTATTCCATTAACCCCCTCTTAAACTTCTGAACGAGATTTTTCACCCCTCACAGGCAAAAGCTTAAATCCAAAATAATTCAATCTCAAACCGACGTGCTTTTCATGCACAAAAAGAACAACACATGGAAAAGAACTTAAGTCTTTATTAAGCTTTTTGTGCTTAGCACGAGTATTTACATTTAGAGGGACGTTTTTTTAAAAAGTCCCATTTTCATTTTAATCTATTTGTAATGAGTTTTTTGGATGCTAGACAAAACTCACTGGTCCGGATTGATACCACTGTCATTTCTGAAGACAAAAAAATAATAATCTACAACACTCGAAATATACTTTGTTCATTCTTACTATGTAGTATGTCTTCCTGTCTCCATCAAATAACTTAATAGCCTATAGGTTAATATACTGTATAATACACCCTGAATGGTAGATGACATACATTCACACGTTTAAAGTGTGGAGACGTGACTAGGGGAGAACATGCGAATTGCAGATGCAGACAAGAGGTGGGATGTAAGTCCCCCGAAGGGTGTATTTACGGTGCAACGAACTGAGGCACTCGCGGCATTAAAGCGACAACCATAATTAAGGTGTTGTAAAAGAACATCAACAGATTTCGAATATAACGCGGTATTTTCATTCAGCGAATGTTTTCGTGGGACACCCCCGCCAAAGTAGCGGAATATCGTTGCTTTTGTGTCACGGTTTACACGGGACACAGACAGAGGAAGCAGAGGTAGGACTCAAGGAGTCGAGAAACACGGGGTTTAGTTAAAAGTACAAACAAGCAGGACCACGGAATATGCAGAACCAACGAAATGACGTTAATGACTGGACTGGGGAAACATACTCAAACGTTGACCTAAATACGTCAAACTAATTAACAACAATGAGAAACAGCTGGTAACACAGGGATTCCACACGAGGTAACCAGGGGGGCGTGGCACACGGCTGGATCAGACGAGCAGGGCATGACACTTTTGACGTATGGTAAACTAGCGCTGTGTTATAAACCAGGATTCACGCTTTTGTGGGATAAAGGGTTAAATGCACTCTCCCACAGTATATTATTATTATTAAAAATTTGTCATAACGTGCAAATGCGCATAAAATTGGAATCCTCCTCAATTTTGCACTGCTGTGAAACTAAGGTGTCGATCCCGTTCGTACCACACGGGATTGGCTTAGCGACTACGCAAGTTCTCGGGTCAAAGCTCCTGTACATGAACACCAAGGGAAAACGCTCTCTGAAGCCAATTTTCTCCTTGTCGCGTCGTGCAGCTGTAATAGTAAAGCCAATACTTTTTCGTGATAGTGTCACTGTACCTTTAGACGAAAATTTTCACTTTATATATTTAAATCAGGGATTGAAAAAAACATATAGAGTTTTTTAAAATAACAAATTCCCAGTCTGATATTATAAGGCAATGCCAAGCATCTGACATACAAACCTGGTAATATCCACTCAAACCAAAATAGGGAAACAATTTAAAATTGACCTTGAGGTACATTTCTCCCTAATTTCATAATACTAATTATATAATTTTCATCTGTTAATGTTTAAGAATTTAACATTTGACAATATATTAAGACATTTCATGGGGACAGGGAAAGGCACTACATAGTAGGATGGGACCGCTGATGTCGTTCGTCTCGTTAATTACATCAACACACAGCACCCTGAATGCTTATACTGCCGCCTATGTTCACCAGCATGCATTTGCTAACGAAATGGCACAGTCAGCCCTGGCGAACAGGAGTGTGAACAGCGTGGCTGCCTTTGCAGCATGATGATCTGCTCTGCTCGCTGTTAGCTGGACTCTGAAACCATACTTTCCTATATCTGAAATACCTTTCCAAACTGTGATGCTTTTTGACTCATACCATATTCACAGTACTAAATGGATCCACACTCTTTCTCTTCTCAGCATTCCAGTCTTACCCCCTTTAAAACAGACTATCCTATTTCATATCATCTTTCATATCATCTTTTCTTGTTTCCAAACTGAACACCAAAGCTCTAGATGTCAGATAACATCCCACAATAGTGTTCATATGAAAATCACAAGGCAGGTTTAGTTGAGTCTTGGCTGTTTCCCAAACCTTCCACAGGTATAAAAAAATCCACCAACTCTCTGCTGTGGCAAAAGCAAGTCAGAAATGGGGAAGAAAAGTGACTCTTTTTGCAAACGGGAGGCACAGGTGATAACATCACGATAACAATATGTCCACAGAAGATATTTAAATAACATCCATAATGACACTCATGGCTTTCAATTTAGGCATTCCAAAAAGAATTACTTTAATGACTTCACTGGACAAATGCTGTCTTTTGAAGCCAAAAAATGTCTCAACGGTCCTTGTTTGGCCTTCCTCTGAACACAAGTCCGTTATCACGTGTGCAGGGCAGGACAGAGCTGCAGTTGGTGTCATGGGGCAGCCGCAGGGCCGGCATCCTGCTTTACACCATGTGCACCGGCATCTGAGAGGAGGGTCCGTACTGACGTCCATCACACTGGCCCACCCCCTGCTGGTTAGCAGCTGGACCGCTGATCATGTGAACACCATCCATACCATTGGACAGGTACTGACGCTCGCTGAAGGCCCCGGGGGCCGAGGGGGACAGTAGGCCCGTCTGGACTGGTGCCAGCTTCTCCTGGCCGGGGCCCAGCCGCGCTGAGGCTGGGAAGTTATATCCATATAGGTTGTAGGGACTGTGCAAGGACAAGGTGTTATAAGAGCCTTGCTGCAAGTGGTGGCTGGTGCTGTCGCCAGCATTGCCGAACATGTGGCTGGAGTGGCCAGTGCTGGAGGGGCAGTGGGCAGAGGCAGGGGCATGGCCTCCACCTGCCTGCATCACATACTGCAGCTGTGAGGCAGGAAATGAGCCCAGCTGCCCGGTGTAGGCATCCAATTTGCCCCCACCACTGCTACTGGCTCCACCTCCACTGGTCGGCGTCCCCGCAGCAATGAGGGAGGGAGTCCGCTGGGGCAGGAAGGTGGTTTCTGACACTGGGGTGGGGGTGCCCCCCGCCTGAAGTCGGCCATATGGGGTTTCAGCCAGCCCTGTGTAGCCCTGCAGCGCTGCCATGTTGGCGCGGGCGCAGGCCGGGTACTCAGACAATCCAATGCCACATAACTGGCTCTCTCGGCAGCCCACGTTGAAGGTGTGGAAGGCGGGGGGAGAGCAGGAAGGTGAGAGCAGGTGTGCAGCCCCTGAGGGTGAGGGTGTCCCCGTGCTGGAGGTGCTGGGGGAGGTGCCTGTGCTGCCACCTGGGCGGGGCAGACAGAATGCACATGCTGTCAGGCAGATGTCAATGACACCCCAGACAAGCTGCAGCTCATATGCTGCTGCCTGGCCTTTCATATTCATATGACACTCTCAGCTCCCTGCACACACTGTTATATGACTCACACTGACTCTGATCCTAATGAAAAAAAAAAACCTGGCTGCAGGATCAGACCCAGAAGAAACTCTTTTGTTGCATCCATGGGGGGATTTACATTTACCTCATTTAGCAGATGCTTTTGTCCAAAGTGACATACAAATGAGCCAAGCAGAATATTATTTTAATCAAGCACATAAATATTCTGCATGTTCATCTATCTATATGTAAAATTAGCAATATCTCATATGTCTGTTTTTAATATAATTACTAAATTAATCGTAAATATTATTCATTGTAATATTACAAAATTTCATTAATTAGTCCCACAAAGTTTTGGCATGCAGCATTTGCAGTTATTAATTAGGCTGCCGGGAAGGCCCACCTTGCTGCTTCTGCATGTTGGTAAAGTCCTCAAAGGTCAGGGTTCGTACAGGAGGCCTCCAGAAGGCGTAGGTCTCCATGATGGCCTCCAGGCCGGTCCTGAACACACATTCGCAGCCGAGACAGAGAGAGAAAGTGTTTGTGCTTATTAGTGTACAAGGGTGTATGTGTGAAAGAGAGAGTGATGGGCAATAGAGAAAGTCTGGAGTTTAGGGTTCAGAGAAATGGAGAGGCGGGAGGGGAGAGTGAGAGAGAGAGAGATTGAAGTGGGAAGGACAGCCTACTGAAGCGGCACATAAATCTAGGCTGTTTTTCATCTCTGCCTCTTGCATGATTTACTGCTGTCACCAGGGCTGGGCCCCAACAAGGACTGGCCCCTGTGCAGGAGCTGTAAC
The DNA here is from genome assembly GCA_026779605.1 of Mormyrus hasselquistii. Classification (NCBI taxonomy): domain Eukaryota; kingdom Metazoa; phylum Chordata; class Actinopteri; order Osteoglossiformes; family Mormyridae; genus Mormyrus; species Mormyrus hasselquistii. Next base: position 1,320,623 of record JAODKE010000037.1, read on the forward strand.
TCACTGGCAAGGCTGCCTTGTTAAGACCTCCAGCCAATCAGCTTTGGGGGTACTCAGACTTCATAATTCACAAGTTCTCCAAAACACATTAATAGGAACCCTTAAAAAATACAGTGAAAATTATATTTCTGAGTATAAAGCCATAAGGAAAGTGGATTTCTGTGAGGTCCCAGTGCTGTCGTCTCATCAACCCATAATATATACTCTCACTGGAAATTCAAATTCATTTATCATTACAGTAAAATACCACTCATGTCATCTACAAATATTTGAGAAAATTATAAAGACTTCTACTTATACTTGCATTATCATTTATGATTAATTCTATTACATCTATTATATCTATAAAATTTATAAATTATAAGTACAAAAAAAATCCCTTTAAAGATGTATACATTTTAAACTTTTCCTGTGTGTGTGTGTGTGTGTGTGTGTGTGTGTGTGTGTGTGTATGTATTCGTACCAACAATTTCTGGTACGGGTCTTTCAGTTCGGTATGCAGGAATGCAGCAAATGCGAAACCTGTGTGTGTTTGTGTGTTTCTCCCGAGCAACATTCGGAAAGGGGTGGATGAAGCCGCACCAATACGCATGCGCGCGTACGTCCTGATGTGAAGCTCGAAGTTGTTCATGTGAGTGTAAGTATACAGCACAGCAACACATTTTAAAAATGCTGCAACGTAATGAATTTTGACTTTGATATGCTTTGTCTTTGTATTTTATGAGACATTCGTGTCTCGTAAAATACACACAGTTCTAGTATGAAGTTGAACAATACAGATCGGGTACAGTTTATTTTTGTAAATATGTACTTTCATGGATATTTATTTTATTTTTATTTACTTGAGAGAATATTTTGATTTACTTTTGAATACATTTTTTTATTAGTTGGTTGCAGCAGCATTCAGAGAGGCTTTCTATTTCACAAAGACAGTCATAATATGTTCTGTAAATCACTGTTTAATAAAGAAAAAAGGAGCAATTAATGTTTTGATTCTCTTACTACCGCTGTACCGACAACATACTGAACTGTGACTTCAAAACCGAGGTACATAACAAACTGTGATTTTTGTATACTGTTACACCCCTGAAAGATAGATTCACTGTATAACACTCAGACATGAATACACAAAGGTGCACACTCACCACACACAGTAATATACACTTTAGCATATGCTTAAGCAGTTAGGAGATTAATAAATAGATGGGTGGATGGATGGGCAGGCACACACAAGACACATGTCCTCGTTATGTTTGAGTTTCTCACCTATTTCTGCCAGAATCTCTGAATCCTTTTGCAAAGGGATTACGGTCGATCTTAAGTCGGGTGATCTATGAAAAAAAGGACAGGAAAAATTATAAGTAAATAAACAAATACATAAGTAGCATAATAATAAGTGGGGAGGGATAACAAACCCCTTGTATTATTTTTAACTTTCACTTCTAATGAACCAACAATCACATCATTTCAGAGCAGCACACTTACGGCTCAGCTCTAGATCTTGCAACATCTGCACCCAATTATAGCCCCCAGGTGGGATCTTGTCTTGTCTGGGAACTTGCTATTAGGCATTGTAACATCAGCAAGGGGTCATCTTATAAACTTGGCCAATCAGACACGATGATCTGTGCTGCTCTTTGGGCTCTTATTCAATTCTGTTAATCAAAATCACTATACAGCATGTACATTTTATTCACTTTTCTATTGTTTCTATTGTCCTCATATAGAACAAATTGGGTCTTGAATCAATTTGTTTAGTTCTGAGATTATTAAAACAGAAGATGGTTTGGTAGCACAAACAAGCCTTTACATCTTGTAAAATACTGTAGGGTAATAATTGATTAATTGAAACAATAAAAAATAATAAAAACATTTTTCAAAATTTGGGGAATGAAGCCAGCACACAAATCTTTTATGTGCATATTGTAGCCATTAGCTTTCATAAGTATACTACAGTTATTAGGCTTCATAAGCATACTACAGTATAATCCCATTATAGTGGACTTGCTTATAACAGAACATTGTCTATAATGGACGAGGTCTCCTGGTGCTGGCCATGCATCGGATATAGCGGACTCGCATATAACGGAATTTTGCTTATGACAGACAAACAATTTGGTCCCCAGGGCCGCTTTTAGTTTTGTTGTGCCGGTGATATCCAGTGCAGATACGTAGTCTGGATTATTTATATTGTGTATTAATAGTCACGCTCAATAAATAGGCATGGTGTAACAGTAGGCAACACTAATTGGTTTGTGTGGCTGTCCATCACCAGGCACGCAGTGTGATGACATTCACAGCTGGAGGGATTTATTAATCAATGAGGTCAAGGTTACTACTGTACCGTACATGTATAACAACTTATATATACTTCCAACAGTCAGATAAAGTTGGATTACTGCATGTACAATGTAATAATCTACACCACAAGTGTGTCTGCTGGGGTGTGGTATGAGTAAATGGTGTCATGTAGTCGTGTTCTGAGCATATAGCAACTCTGGATATAATGGACTTTGGATATAACGGACTATTTTGCCAGATCCCTTAAAGTCTGTTATAACGGGATTGTATTGTATAGCCATTAGCATTTATAAGCATACTACAGCCATTAGCCTTTATGAGCATATTACAGTTATTACCCTTTATGAGCACATTACAGCCATTAAGTTCTATAAGCATACTGCAGGCATTAGCCTTTATGAGCATACTGCAGCAATTAGGCTTTATAAGTACATATACTATAGTCATTAAGCTTAATAAGCATATTACAGCCATTAGGCTTTATACACATACTACAGCCATTAGGTTTTAGGAGCATACTACAACCTTTAAGAGCATACTACAGCATCTGGGGTCCACCTAGACAACAAGCTGGAAGGGTCAAAGAACTATACTGCCCTTTACTACAGCAATTAAGCTTTATAAGCATAGTACAGCCATTAGCCTCTATAGGCATATAGCAGCTATTAGAATCTATAAGCATACTACAGCCATTAGGCTTTATGAACATACTACTGCCATTGTGAGAATGCTATAGACATACTACAGCTAGGACTCAAGGATCTGGGTGTCCACCTAGACAACAAGTTAGTCAAAGAACTGTACTATTCCTTTGCAGGTAGAGCCAGGGCAGGTACCATTTCCTAAGGAGGCCCAATTCCTTTAGAGTCTGCAACACCATGTTGCGGATATTGAAGTGTGCAGGTGATGGATATAAACAGACTCAACAAGCTGTCTGGAAGGTTGAACTAGTTCTTGGGGAGGAGCTAGACACCATCGGCGCTGTGGCAGAGAGGAGGATGCTGTCCAGACTTTGGTCAATTATGGACAACTACACTTACCTTCTTCATAGTATTGTGGTTGGACAAAAAAGCATGTGCAGTCATAGTCTCCTCATCATAAAATGCTCCACTGAGTGGCTCAGGAAATCATTCTTTCCAATGGCCATCAAATTGTGCAATCAGTAAATCAGCAGGGAACGTGTGAAATAGCCTATTTATATATACAGGCCTTTCTATTTATCTTTGTGTAATAAATATCCGCAAATTTGTGTTTTGTCACCACAGTAACTCTTTTTATGTTCCCTGACTTAATCGTCATATATTTAATTCATTTAATTTTGTAGAGAAGTGTTATATGTCGCATTATGTATTACTATATTTGTCTGTTTATATCAGTGTACTATGCAGTCTGCAACTACCATTTCCTCCAAGATAATAAAAGTATTCTAGGTTCTGATTCAGAGTCATTGCCCTGCTAAGACTAACACCCACTCTATTGGACCATTGCAGCTTTACACACTATAATGATTAGCTGTTTTTTTTATTATTATTAAATGCAGCCTTTTGTACTATGCAGAGCTTATCCCTCCTGTCCTGTAAAAAAGTATTACAATTTGAGTCATTCTTCTATGCTGCATGCCAATGATTGGCAGAATGTTCTGATTAGAAGAATATTCCCAATTTGGCATTAATTATTGGTAAATGGCTTACAAATGGGTAGTGTTATTGAAAGAAATGTATTACTGCTAAGTGGCTGCAGACCATTGTCTCAGACATCCCACCTTAGGCGTAATGATCCATTGTCAGGGAGGCAGATGAATATTACTGCTGCTGAATAGTACAATGACAGATTTTTTTAACTGTGGGTGTAAGGGAGTTACTGTCAATTTGCGAAAGACTCTGGAACTTCAGAAAAAGCTGAAATGTCTACTGTTTGGATCCCAGTGATTGGAAGAAGCCTCACTAGGGCATGGACTATGACAGACTGACCTGCTGGTTCTGGTAGGCAGTTACAGTGGTGAATACAGTCTCTGGAAAGCTGAAGGTCTTGACTCCATCTCCACTTGGGATTGGCCGGGTGGGTGAGAGGTCACTGCTGAAGTCCTTCCGGATCACATGGACCCGTGGCTGGTACTTATGCATGGAGTGCAGGATGACCTATAAGGAGACAAAGAATATGCAGTCACACACTGTGCAATTGTAAGTCACTTTGCATGGAGAAGTAAGGACAAGTGCTTCTAAAAGACAGCAATTACTGAAAAAGACATTGTGGGATCATCTCCATAAGGCAAATAAGATAGAATAAACACCATTTTAACAATTAATTTATACAGTTTATCTGTATGGGAGAAAACAATGTAACTGAGAAAAAGTATGTGCATCACTGTGGAAGAGGATGCTAAGCAGAGAGTATCCATCCATGTGTGAGATGGTTCTACTGAGCTGGAACTCAGGTATGCATTTGTGTTGTGGCTGAGAACATGCATTTTGAGAGCCAGGCCTTTTTTATCCTCTTTGAAGATCGATTGGACATTGCCCTTTAAAACCAGCTGACGGTATACTTTGGGACACAACAAACCTGAAACGTCCCATAGCTCATTTTAGTTATTAAAATACCTTCAACTAAATATAATTTAAAAACATATCATGGGAACCTTTTTATTTTCCCTGCAGTTATAAATCATCACCTGTGTCCAACACGCTCTGCTTGTGTTACAAACTTCCAGAGAAGCACTTTCATCATGCAGATAAGGCACTTGTTGCTTTTGTAAATCTCAAAAAAAGTTAGAGGGAGCCAGCCAAGATAAAAAGGAACCCACAGGGGCATGCATGAACATTAGACCCAGAGAAGGGCCCATTAACCCTAAAACAAGCACCATTCTTACAGAAAATAAAACCAAGCCTGGCACTCTCCGGTATACAGTACAGCAAAGTGTAAGAAAGTAAAGTGTTCTACTCAGGGGAACAGGCTTAGAATACTGCTTAACCTGAGTGTAATTAGTACTGTTATTCATCCATGGATACAACTGGGAGCATATTCCTCATACAAAGGGGGCGGAGCAACTCACATGGCCCTGGTCATCCAGTTCATTGTTGGTGAGCTTTAGCTTGTCGAAGCTGACCACCTGCCTCATCCAGGTGTCCCCAGAGGCCAGTGAGTCAGGGTGGATGTAAACACGGGGGGGTACGGGGGAGTCTGCATTTCCTGCCACCATCCACTTGGAGCTGTGGTACACATATCTGCAGAGCCAGGGAGAGAGCGGGACACTAATCAGAGTCCAAAGGGCAGGAGGACATACTGAAAAAGACCAGTAAAATTCCTAGCATCAGGGAGATGGACCAGTCACTGCCCGAGGAATAAACAGTAAGGCTGGGCAATCAACAGAAAAGCTGAAAAGAAAATGCCACTGTCCACCTCCAAAACCCCTCTAGCAGCTAATAGCCCCCATTAGGGATGTAAGCAATTAATCGATTATCAATTAATTGTCGATAAGAAATTACTCGATTAAAATTAATTAATTGCAAT
>JAODKE010000037.1:1326530-1339758 GCA_026779605.1 Mormyrus hasselquistii
CCCCTGACCCTATAGGGCCTCTGATGGAAACATGGAGGGAGGGCGTTTGGCTGCCAAGGGCCCTTGAATTGTGGTGGCTGTGGTGGTGGTGCTGGTGGTGGGGGGGGCCCTCGCAAACGTTTTGCCCAGGGGCCCACACAACCCATAATCTGTCCCTGCCTTCAGAGCGTGTGTTTAGTACAGCAGGTGACATAGGACACTATACTCAGAACACACAATCTCCTGAACACTTTGACCATTTATTTTTTCTTAAAAAAAAAAAAAAAAAAAAAACTCTCAAAGATTACTGCTATACTTGTTTCACTGCAGAAGTTAGTCATGCTAATGTTCCTCATTCTACATGTCTGTCCAGGCAATGTTTTTTATTTCTACCTTATTCCATTTTATTTTGCTTGTTTTATGGGACATACTTGACTACACTAGATTTTGTTTCCATTTTCCAATAAAATATGATGAAATGCTAATTATATTTGCCTTTTTTAAATCATTGAAATGTAAAGGATAAAATTCATCATTTCAACTCCTAATCCCAGTATTGAACTGAATTGAATCATGTCATATTGTATCATAGGAATTTCTGAGGTATCAAAAAAAATCAAACTGATGACTTAAGGAATCGATATTGTATCATATCGCGAGGAAAGCTGTGATTTACTCCCCTAGTTATTGCCCACCCCAACCACAGAGAGTGCCAGGCTTGGCTTTATTTCATGTGAGAGGAATCTAAGTGTCAAGCAGGGAATGTGTTAAAGCAAGCCAACATCTAATTTTAAATAGAGGTAAATTGGAATATTACTCTTTTAACTCTTATAGATGTGCCATCTGGCAAAAACATAAGCAATAAAGATTGGACTGTATGTGACATTCGGGCTGACAGGAAGTGGGGGGTGGGGTCATTCACACACACAAATACAATCATGCACACTGCATCCATGCCAGTGAATCACTACTGTGTTCTCTGTCCACTATACAAAGAGTATATATGTGATTTCAGCTAAAATGCATGTGCCTCTAATGTTTAGAGGATTGGCTGGCTGTCAAATGGACAGGGTAACTTTCTCTTTAGTTCTTTCTGAATTCAAAGATTATAAACAATGCATGGGCAACACCCAATACCCAACCAAAACAGGACAAAGTCATTAAGGTCCACATTTCCGTCATTAATTCCAGGACCCAGCTAAGAAAAAAGCAAAAATTCTGGTGATACTAAAGGCAATCCATGATGTAATGGTTATAGTGGACTGTGGGAAATGTCTCCGCCAGGGAAAATATCCAATTTAATTTTTATAACTACATTTGGCCTCTAAAGTCTTGCATGCATTTTGAGGATCTCTACAGGGTTTCCTTAAAGGCCTAAGGCTTGCATTTTAACTGTTTGAAATCTACTTTTGATTAAAAACTACAGAGAACAGATTCCAAGCCCATACATTTAACTGTGCAAAATCTGGTTTGCAGACCAAGGGCAATCAGAGAGTGTTTTATCCCAGGAGTATTTGGGGCCAAACAGAAATAAAAAAGCAATATTGCAGTCTTTTTGGATTTTTCTGAATTTTCTTTTTCTGTTCTGACACAAATGATGGATTACCCACCTGTATCTCTTATTGTCCACCGGCACTATATCCATCGCAATGTAGTATTGCTGATGGGGGTCCAGGCCAGCGATTTTCACTCTCATGGCTGGAAACATCCTCCTGAAGGGAAAGAAGTGAAAAGATGGTAGTCACATGACCACGGAGATCGCTTACAGTGGCCTTAGGTACATTGCGGCCCCATTTCTGTAGGAATACAAAAATTCAGAATACAGCTGGACCCCAAATGGATGATGCTTTTTAACTTATTTTAGATCATTAGTTATATTTATATATTTACAGATCGTTGTTTTTTACAAACCAGATTTGTGTTTATTTTTACATTTAAGCCGATTTTGGGCAAATAAAAAATTAAATATAAGAAAAGTAACGGCAATATTTATTTGAATAGATGATTGCTATATTTGTCAGAGCATACTGCATGGCCCTAATATAACAAATTTCAGATAGGTTGAACACAACGTAGTTCCCAGAATACAGGCTGCAGTAGGATGCTAGAGGAATGTAAGGTTAGATTTGAATTGCATAATATGTTTCATAATAAACAGAGAACACGTTTTAGTTTAAAGTGTCATATAATATGCATATCTTGATTGACAAATTTACCCAGTAACCCAATCTATATCTGTGGTCAGTAGGGGTAAAAATAAAAACGCATAAACCTGTTAAATATATTCCATAATAAAGGTGTCAAGGTAGACGCTCAAAATGTAATGCATGTATCTATAAACTTAGATTCAGCGGTTCCGTATAATGTAAAAGGAAAGAAAATTATGTAGTTGTAAAGCACAAGCTGGCAGTAAACTAGTCTGTTTCACAATCTGGACCCAATTCACTCTAAGCAATTTCTGCGAGCTTTGAAATAAACTTAACATTTTAGCGACATTGCCATATTAAAATGTACGGCTGGAGCAGACAGACGTTTCCAGGCAATTCCCCGCTGTACCATTTTAAACGTCGCGTTTTTTCATTAAGTATCATAAATCTTTCCTTTTATAATGAAAGGAGAGGACTGTTTTTTCGCTTTTCTTCTAAATTTAGAGGATCATTATTAGTTGAAGCAAGTAATAAATGCGGCCTATTCGAAGAAATAACTTTCGTTATAACGATTGAAGTAATTAAATCCTAAAGCCCAGTCACCATTGCAAATGTAATAAAAAAAAAACCTTAAAACTGCACTAATTACAGGCCTAAGAACTTGTATAAAACAAGGGAATGTCTATGACGATTTTCTTAACAACACTCAATAATTATAAGAATAATAAAAATAATACTTACTCGACAATAAGAAAATGTATGCTTTTTGGGTTTCCTTCCTCGATTTATCTCGAGCAAGTGAGGGTTATTTCAGGATTAATTCAGTTGTAAAGAATTGCTAAAATAATTAACCACAGAACTTCAACATTAACCAATTACAACTGCAACCAATTATAAGAATTTAGATTTAATTTTAAGGGTAGTTAAGAGTAATAGTATAATAATTACTGCATTGGCAATAAAATGGAATCAGTTTAACACAAACATAAATTAATTAATGCCAGTTGTACATTCATTGTGACTCTTGCTATATATATAAGGAGCCTGTAAAAAAGGCATAAAATAAAAGCTGTATTAATGCCCTAATGTTAAAATAGCTACACTCGATTAAAAGATGTGATAGAAACCAATACGTTTTCAGTAACCAATTAAAATTAGCCAAAATAATTAGCTAAGACTTTTTATTGAGCCATTTTGTTTACTATCGACAAATTTAGCGCTATGCTAGCATAATTGATTTTTTTAGCAATTTATAGATGGTTCCGGTGATCTTCTTCTACTTTAATATAAATGAATATAAATTTCATAATTTTAAAAGATAAAACAGTTGTGCTAAGAGTGCAAATTTAAATTTATAGCCTAATATTGTACTATTGATTAGTTCTAGTACAAACAAGGTAATGAAAGCATTAACGAATAAAGAATCGACTGCTTTAAATGTTTTATACAACGAAAGACCTGGTCTTTTGCCGGATGTACAGTATTAAAACTTAAAATATAATTAATTATTTGTTGCTTATAAACTTAAAAAAAAAGCCATAGGTAAAGCATTCCTTGACGCAGACGTTAGGTCTATGAGTTGCAACTATACCTATCATTGACAAGAAATTATTTCCGTCACTGATTTTTTTTTAAATGTTTTTCAACATTATATACCCCGAAAATGTTAAGCCTAGCCCAGATGCCAGTCTTCCCTAAAAAAAGTCATGGTCAAGGTAAACCTGAGTTAGCCCCTGATATGGTCGACAGTTAAAAACTCCCCTCTTAAGGACCCAGGAACGTAACTTCCACGGATTGTTCCCCCGTACGATGTATCCCCAAAAGGACATGCGTGAATCTGCGGTGACTCATATTCCGTTGAATATAAGCTTTATAACCGTTTTTTATTCATTAAAGAAAATCAACATCGTTTACTTATTTAATCACTGTACTTACTAATTAGAAACATTTTAATCGAAATCTATTCGCAGAAATACGTGCGTACACCTCACGGGCTGCGTCCACTCTCGTTGCACACGTTGCCTTACCTTCCCGCTTTTGTGATAATCATCTCTGTGCCGATGTCGTGGAATCGTTTCCAGAGGTCAGCACATTGCAGCTCCACTTGAATTTCATCCATGGACGAAAGGGTGGGTGGATCGCAAGTAGCTGATGACAGATCTGAGGGGGAACCAAAAGAACAGGACGACCGCTCAGCCAGGCCTTCGCCGTCTGAGCCCGGGCTGGCCTCTGATTCTGAAAAGTACAGTTACAATGAACTCGTTAGACATTGTCCAAATCATTCTGTACATATGTAAATATGCAGATATGTTGATTACAGCTGAAGCAATATTATCTGCATTACTGCAACATTTGAGTTTATTTATTTCCCAGGCTATTTTGTCCAACATGATGTAAAATTGACAAAGATAATACATGAGAACAATATGTAGCTGTGAATGAATAATTTTACCTCTATAGCGCAAATACAAATTTCAGTGCTGTTAGTTATGCTTGCTATTAACAGCATATGTTTTATTGTACTATAAAGTAACTGTACAAATGACATTAAAATATTGTGAATTTGTTTGTGAAAACCTGTGAAAAAATTCCCCAAGCGCTGTACATTATGCTTTTTAATGAACCTTGGTGTTTTTCCTGTGAACGTAAATGAAGCGTTCATTATATTTATTGATCTTTCAATGTGACTGCTAACATATTTAAAAATGCAATAATGTACAATGTGTTCATATTTGCCACCCAATTTTGGGAACCCTCTAGAAAGGAAAGTTTTGTATTGATTGCTGCAAATACATACCCCATATCTACATAATATTGACACAAGTTACATTTAACGTCAAAATCAAATTTAACATTTGTCACAAATGAAATTATACATCGTATATGTGTACTGAATACTGTACTTCAGATACATAAATGTAATACTCCAAGGATGCATTTGTGATTTTACTTCTACCAGGCACTACGTATTACATTGGTGGCGTGTTAAGTGTTGGCTGTGAGCACACCTTGCACGTCAACACACAGCTTTGTTGAAGTCATTAGCGGTACGTTCTATCCTAAATTATTTGCCATCAAAATTAACTTGCGGTTTCCCAAGACACAAACCTGCATGCCATTTCAAGTCACAGGGCTTTTCTGGATAAAAGGGCAATATGGCAACAACAACCCCACATACCCCCCTAGCACTTCAGGGAGACAGAGCAGTCAGGTCTAAGACACAAGGTCTAAGAGACAAAAGACCACTACCGCTGGCAAACAAAAAAACAAGGCCAAAAAGAGAGCCCCTTTTGCTCCTTAGCCAGTGAATGTGGCCGGATAAGTCTTGTCCTATTGCTTATTTGCACGCTCATCAAGATGCCCCCATTTGTTCTGCAATATGTGATGTTTATGATAGATTTCTTTTCATTGCTGGAAACAATAAGCTAAACCCAATTGAATGTTTCTTGAGCTAGTCTAACAAGCCACACGTTTTCATGCTCTGTACATGGAATGTGATTTTTTTTGATGTCTTGACAGAATTTTTTTGATGTCTTTACAGAATCTAGCAATCTAATGAATACAGCAACCTGTAAGCATAAGAGTTTCAGAGTGGGACTTGGCTGTATGCCACAAGGGTACGTAACAGCACTTAACCCTCAATTACTTCTGGACTATTTTATCATGTTGGGTAAATATTAGTAAAATTGGGGGGGGGGCATAAATACCATAGAACTTGAGATCAAATTATCACAGGTTAAGATCCATACAGACTGATGTCAATGTTACTGTAATGACAATTCCATAGTCCACCAAGCCTGGAGAAGCATTTATATATCATGGTATTAACTGGTTTTTTAAACTGGAGCTCCTGCCAGTGCAGATTTTCTGTTCATTACTTTCCTCAAGTTATTTTCCCAAAGTTAGGTAACTGTTTTCCACTATTTAACCCAACTGGCTTTCAGATTTCTAAAGCTCCACTCTGAATTGTTTTTCTGAGTAATACACTTTAAATACATACAATGGATTGTCTTTAAGTAGCAATCTGAATGCAATAAATGGCTATTTTGAGGAAATAATAATCCAGGCCATTTCAGTGTGCTCTTCCAACATGCAGTCATGTGAGCACATAACCCTGGTAAATGCACCCCACACTGTGGTGATCCTAAATAATCTCATATTAATATATCCAAAGAAATGCAATGTGTGTGTGTATAACACATACTAAACTCTTATAAAAATTAGTAGAGTTCTCTACTCAATTCCCTAGATGTGACTAGTCTATATTTGTCTACTACAACTATCACTAATAATTCAAATTGTTAGTAAAACTAAAATTTTGTAAAGTTAAAATTTCAAATACTGACAGTTTGAAAACCAGTTCAAAAGCTTATTATGATGATAAGCAGAGACAAGATGGCTGGAGTATTTATATATTAACTTGTTTAGAATATAAGTAAATACACATTTTTGTTATTTTATATTGCATAATTTAACTATTTTTAAAAAAATGTATTACTTTTAAATACAAATGAAATATTTCACGAGTGTGCAGAGTACCTTTTCCAAAATATGTTCTATAAAAAATTAAATATTAAAAAACATTTTAAAATATTATTAAAAACATCTGCTAAATAATAACGTATGATCATCGTTAGGAATTTCTTGGACTTGTACTGAACTGGAGACCTAAACATATTGATGGTTTCCACTCAAATATTTGTATATGTACATATTTACAAATAAATACAAATAAAGATGATTAATAATGCTGTCTTACGAAATAAGGCTATTACTTACGGTAATCTGTTCAACCCAAAGTTCTGCAAAAATTGACAACTCAACTAACATTGTCTTTCCAAGAACCACACTTATTAGGAAACTTAATCTATGTAAGTTATCTATGGTTTCTTTTAGGATGCATAGGAATTAAATTACTTAATTTATTTGCCAATCTTAATGAAGGTCACGCATGCATAATTCAAATGATGGATAGTTGAAAAAGAACGCTGGGAATTATAAATATTTCCTGCATTTCCCAAAATTGATCACCGCAATAAGATTTATTTTCTGGCTTAAAATCGGACACAAGACAGAGTATACACAAAAAAGAACAGCCCACCGCAGAATCGAGCTGTTTTCAATGAGCCTAGAAAGTCAGGACACCCAGATCCTGAAGACGATGCTGCCAAGAAACTTCCTTTCAGCGGCTTGGATCCAGGCACCTTTTCAATCAACTCCACACTTTGAAACAGCTCGCCATCCCGTGGACGTAAACCGTCGTCGGTTGAAGGCGCGTATAAGCCTTTCTAATATCTGGTGTCTCCTGTAGCGAGACGATGGCAAAAGCTATACATCATTAGAGAAGGAATTGCCGAAATGAGCGCTCGTCTCCCAGCTCAGATTCTCAGTATACAGCGTCCATTGCCGGCTATAATTGCGCTTCATCAAACTCTTATATCATTACATTTAGTTGTTTTTTTCAATGCAGACTACACGCTTCCAATTTAAAAATTTGTGATTATATTCACAGATTTAAAAGAATTTTGTTTCATGTCAGACAATACTTTTTAGAGGGCAAATAGTTTGGACTATTTTGCAAGGTCTTGAATTGCTATAATATTTGTCATTTGCAATACATTTAAGCAAGAATAGTTAACCATTATTTGTGCTTTTATGCCTATATATTAAAATGTCCCTGCAATTAGCTTCAACAAGTCAATTCAATCAAATGTACGAGCACACATGGCCCTAGAAGACTGATACAATCCACACCAACAAATAGATATTGTGCTATTAGTTAAATAGTGACATTAACAAATGATCATTTGTACATTTCCTAAAAGCATTTTAAACATAATAAATAGCTTCAAAACAACTTCCAGCTGTGACCGTGGCTTCTTATTGGGTCGCCGATGGAAAAAGTCAGTTTTAAAATGAACGAATATTTGTGTTGCTTATTATTGTTTCTTAATGCATTTATTAGTTTTCTGCATTCTGTTCTATCAATTTCAAGCAGTTAATTAACGCTTGGCGTGATTTGTAATGTTATGCCAAATACATTGTATTTCACTTTCATAAAAAAAACTCAAATTCAACTTAATGCCTGATACTTTTAACGCTTATTTGCACTGCCTTGGTCAATAACCTCACCCAGTACACGACTATATGGACTAGTAAAGCGCTGCTCGTGATTTCAACAGCCCATTTCTAATTTCATTGTACAATAAACAATGAATGTAATCAGAAGTAATATCCAATCTGTTAGAATCAATTACCATGTCACTTTGTGTGAAATGGCCAGCGCTGTGTTTCTAAAGTAATTCTATGCATATGTATGTATTTACATCCATCCATCCATCCATCCATCCATCCATCCATCCATCCACCCATTTCGTATATCGCGAGGGTGCGGGGACTATCCCGAAAGCTATGCGCTCACGTGAACAATTTGGGAATAATCCAGGACGGGGCGCCAACCCGTCACAGGTGCATGTATTTCGTATATTTCACTTCCGATATTGTAATTTTAATTTTCAAAATAATCAATTATTTCTCATAATTTCCAAATTAATCAGATTTATTTAAAGGAAAGACTAACCTATATTATATAACATAGCGTAGAACTTCCGACTATATGTGTAACAACTATAATGGAAATGAACTGATTAGTACAGTAAGATTTTGTAAAACTTTAACGTTTTGTAATGTTTTGTCCTTGTTTTTTTGTTACTTTTTAAAAATATTTTTTAATATGTTCCGCAAACCAGACTGCCAATTGACGTTTATTTTCTCATGGCAGTATTCCTTAAAACTCGGAAAACGTGTGCGTGTTGTTATTGTAAAGAATCAGACTAGTATTGATTGGACAAGTGCACGCAGAGTAGTGTAGTTCATATTAATGCTACTATGAATTAGTAAATGGTGAAGCACAGTTGTCAGGTTATGGAACAATGCCCTAATTAGACTTATGAAATATGAATAAAAGCAGTAGGACATCACTAGCCATTGCACCTATCTATAAGATGTGGGCCCAATAGAACAACAGTTGTGTGTTGTGGTGCGTGTATTTTTCGTACGATATTTCATTACCATTTCAATGAACATCTGCGTTTCATCGATACAACTTAAATAAATAATATAACGGTATGTACACTTTCATTTCGAGTCTTTACGTGGTGGATTTCACACTGAATCCCTGCCGTGATGCTGCAGTTAAAATATATTGGTACCATTCATAAATCGTGATTTGTATTTGTTCGGCCTAGAAAGACAAGTTCATATTACTGCATGAATATAGAGAAAATAAATATTAAGATTCCGGTCAAATTATTGGTATTTATGATTGAGTTTCCGCACGCGAGCGCCCGCACACACGCGCAAGATTGTTTGCTTCAACCCTGGTAGACATACAAACATTAGAAACCTTCGGAAAAATCGCGTATTAAACCGTATTGTCATAACAAAATTAATTTATTAACATGGACATTAAATATTCATTTATTCTTATTATATCAAACTCATTATTTAATATAATTGCTATTAATTGGAAGACGAATATTTGTTTTTTACACTGAATCGTATGTAATCGGCCTCAGCAGGTTACATCAGATATCGAAGTTAATATTTCATTATATATACACTTGAAACGTGTTTTACCGCAGCATAAAACAACTTAGGCAGATATATTACAACTAAACTGTTATGCCTGCGCTCGAAATAGGTTGAGCAAACGGAAATTGCAGAAAACAGGTAAACGTATACAACGCACGTACCTCAAAAAACATTTAAATAACACGTTCACCTTATAGCGCCTTATCATAACCAAATACTTTTACAATAAAAGAAGTTTTATACCATCATTTTGAAACCAAATGTAAGGGTAATTATGGCCTTATTAAGATTAACTTGCTCAATTAATATTTACAAGGGGTATCATCCACGTTTTTATAATTAAAACCTGTTGTAATAGGTGGCAATTAAAATGCAAATTTTTCTGCTTACACGAGAATATTATAATTGTAGTTTAATAAATATAGTCATCCATACTCCTTCAGCATCATATAACCGCAACTGCAGATTTTGAGAGAACGGAACCCGTGCTTCACAGGGAATGGGGATATATAATTTCTGATCAGGTATAGGTCATTAAATCATAAACTTACGTGCCATATATGTGTAACAGCATTTGATTTTAAAACTCCTTTTTCTTTCCACAAAAAATGCGTTTTAGGATAAACTGGGTATCATACACTAACCAGGGTCCATATCCAGACAATGTGCGGAATCCTCGCTGTCTCCCAACTGTCCGTTTGTTGCAAGGCTGGCTATGGAGAATTCCAACTCCTTCCCTTCCCAGCCGCGGAGCTTCCTCTTCTTGTTTGTCCCTATCAGGGCTTCCACCGAGAAGGCGTGAGCCCTAGAACTCAGAGCGGCGGCAGATCGCCTCCTGTCACTCATTTCTTATACGGCAAATCCAACCAAGAAAAAAACTCTTTTCAAGAGAAGAATGGGATACAAAGAATGATTAAAATGAGAATCGCGGTATAAAAAAAAGAAACTAATTAGTAGCATTAAACTTCATGGGTGCTGGGTTGACATTCTTCCGCTAGCTAGTGCCTCAGAGAACTTTGTTGTGATGGTGTCTGGCTTTGTGTCCCTCCTCTTCTGTTTCCTTCCCTCTTTCACTCTGATTGATACACACTTCTGGAGCACTCTTCCGAAGGACTAAGGGCAACCCTCTCATCCCTTGTCGGGTCTTGTGTGTCCAATAAGAACAGCCAAAACAGAAAGACCCAAAATATGTCCTCCAATGGCAGAAAAGTGTAACTGTAACTTTTAGCGCTGGAACCTTAAAGTGGACTCCCGTTATAAGACGTTATGCACCAAATTAACTCAGGACAGAAATCGCACACTATTGAACATGCTGATTGTGTGAAATAGACCTGTTTTTATCATTAAAAACAATATAAAGTGGTTTAATTTAAAGTGCAATCTAAATACGAATAGAAATACAACTTTAACATTTCATTTAATGTAAATACATGGATCCAGTTACCTAATGGTTCACAGAACGTGAACTTGTACGTTCCTCATAACATGATACATGTATGCGTAATTCTATAATCGATGCGTTAAGAAACGTTAATCAAGTACAATAAATTGTTTTGTGCAAAAGCCAGAGAATGTTTTCAGTTTATTTGAGACTGCTAAAGTTGTCAGTTTTGCATTAATCTGTGTGATTTATTTTATAATTCCTGAAACGTCTTCGGAACAAGTATCAAGAGAGTCGTATCGTCTGACGTCGACCTTTGTAATTAAAAGCCCGCAGGCTGTTTTCAACCCTATTCCAGAAGATGATGAAGGAGAAATGAGACAGGTGGCTTAATCAGTTCTAGTTGTAAAATAAACAACTACGTAGGAAACCGAACCGCAAGGCGGGTTATTCAAGGAAGGATATTAATTTTAACTGTCTATCAGTTTAGATCGGAAAAAGTGCTCTCAGGTGTTGGAACAAAGTTTCCTATATTTTGGAAGCAGTATTTCTAAATATGCAGTATATATGAATGACCGAAAGAGACTTAATGGACTTTACTAGTATTTTGGTGGGCATTTGAATCTGAAAAACATCAAAGAAATAAATATTTTAAGATGTTAGAATATTTAAAAATTTGAAGTGCATAACACTATTTGAATTAGACTATTATTTGGTTGCTGTTGTGAATCACAAACATGATATTAAACAGGGTTAGTATATATGCAATACAATTTCTAATCTTGGTACAGCCAAAATAATGTGAAAGTAAGTAAATTTCTTCTATTCCTAAATCGCACATACGCAAGTTAAGGCACAGCACTCTGAGGATCGAGGTTAATGATAATCACTTTGAAAATTACATTAGAAAATGTATAGGTTTGGTATTAATCCCGGCGGTACAGACAATACCATTTATTCGTTTTTTATTCGGCATTAGTTTTCGCGCTCACGTAAACGTTCAGCGGTTTGATACCTGCTTGATCATTTCGGACTACTAGTTTTCATTGATTGCAGGCCGAAATAGTGGAGAAATAACAATGCTGTGCATTTTTAGGAAACAATTCAATGGTAGTCGTTAAAATGATCATTTTTAAACATTTACTCATTAATATGAATATAGGCCTACTTGCTGTCTGAAATATTAACATTGTTGCCAATGCCAATTTACTAGATAAGTATAAGTACTATAATAAGTACTGTTTACAAGAAAACTAAATTAGTTTAGAAGATAAAATTAGACCAAAAATGTGTCAGATGACGCCTAATAATTGATTATAATAATTGAAAGTGTTGAAGTCTCGCACTAGTTCGTATCACCAAAAAGGAGAAAAATAAACAAATCCATCTTGTTTAAGACATTTATAATTAGCCCATTATAATCAAACAAATGAAACTTAAATGAAACGAAAAATTCATAAGATCTTACATTATGATAGCTGTCCAAATAAAAAAGTTTGTAAGGTTAAAAAGCACGGTATATAGAGCAAATTAAGAAAACGATGGTTTGAAAAACATTTAAATATAAAACTACATTTCAAATAAAAAAATTAAAATGACATCATTAAGTCATATATAAATAGTACCAGCGTAGTTTAAACTGACCCTTAACATTGAAGTGGACATCACCTTTATGACTGGTTGTTCTGAACCAGCAGTACTTCAGAAGGTGTGCTGTCATCAGCGAGATGAGTGCACGTGTGCAGGAAGGCGATTTGATCGGAGCGCATTGCTGCGGGGACTCAACGATCAGTTAATTTTAGTCTGGCTAGATATACTAGCCTATGTATATGCCTAACATGGATGATCCTTACCTTTTGTAATTCCTGAAAACTACAAAATACGGCTCATGAAAATGTATAGAAATTACTTATTTGGGGTGTGTAATGTGTAAATGGCAATATGGAAAATTAAAAAAGGCACTTACTAGCATTTTCGTCTTCAGGCACGACATTTTTAATTTCACACATTTGTTCTACCTGAAGTATAGAAAAAAAAATACCCACATACTCTATGTATATGCATGGAGATGTTAGTAAAAGTGCATGTATAATTAAAAAGTTATACGAAAACAGCAGGTAGCTATATA
>JAODKE010000037.1:1346754-1370881 GCA_026779605.1 Mormyrus hasselquistii
GTCCCACCTGTTCCAGAAGGTCTTCCAGTGCTCCATAAACCTAAACCCTTCTTTCCTACACCACCATTTTAGCCACACATTTAATCCCCTCATCTCAGCTAACAGTGTTGGTAATAAGCAACCTCACCTGTACAGCAAAATGTCAGCAGCCTGGAGGACAGGGTATGTGTACAGACCCACACTCCCCTCATTCTTCTGTTTGCTCTTAATCTAAGAAGGAATGAGTGAGGATGAGGGTAAACAGAGTTTAGATGAAAAACACATTAGGCCTGCAGTGATATGCATAACGTGCTGGCACATACAGCACTGCTCATTTGCTCTCATGCCTCTTGTGATATTGCTACGGACGTTTAGGTGTACTATTGGGCTGGTCTGTGGTTCGGTGGGTTAGGACTCTGTGCCCGTGATCAGCAGGTTGTCGGTTCAAGTCCTCTGGTTGGCAGAGTGGCAGAGTGATGTCACCATTGGGCTCTTGTGCAACGCATTTAAATCTTACATGCTCCTGGGACTAGCTGACCGTTCTTTCTCAATTGCACATCCCTTGCATCTGCTAAATACAATTGGTCCTCCATACCTGTTGACTGAACCAACCGTGGATTGAAAATATTTGGGGGGGAATCCAGTAAGTTCCAAAAAGCAAAACTTGAACTTGCTGAATGCAGAGAACCACGTCGCAAATTCAATTTGGAAAGGCTCATACATTTTCAGTCAAATATGGGGGCAGCTGAAAAGTAACTTTGCTTCATTTTTCCCCAATCCTAGCATTCTGATTTGCTGTATTGGTAAGGCTATCCTCTCTCGTTTATCTACACTGCTTTATTGTGCTGATAACAAGGCGTTGGTTATATGCAAATACTACACCATTTTATAAAAAGGCACTTTTCTACTACCACCCATAACCGAGTTATACCCAAGTTATAACTACACTGACATGCAAACTGGTTGCGTCACCACCATCTGACTAGATGAAACACGAGATACTGGTGATCTGCATCGATATGCAAGGATTATCTGAAGGGAAAATCTGGCATACTCTATATATTATTCATTATTAGTAGTATAACACATTGAAATGTATTGATGCATTTTCAGTAACTGAGAACATGAAAATTTTCAACCTCCTACTTAAAGTACTGGAGTATGGGTGAATGGAATGGACTCGTAATGCAAATTTACATAAGCTAATCATAACATCAAGCACTTCTTGAATTAACAAAAACACAGTGATTCTCACAGATGTACTAGCAGAAATTAGCACATAATAAACCATGAAGTACACGTTTCGAACAGTAAATGCACGTCTCTTCGATTTTACATCACCGTTGCTCTTCAAACTCATCAACGACTTTACCGAGTCAACCTTTCGGCAGTGGAAAATCAAAGCGAGTTGGCTCACCTTCCACTGTGGCAGATGTCGAAGGCGCGGCATGCTGGTCAGACATCCCAGAATCCAGCAGAGCTCCGCGTGCTCAGACACCTGCGAAGGAGCACGAGGCACTGTGAAGGCCAGGGTCATAGCACCAGTCACCAGGTTACAAGTCCAATAGATATTCAATGAATATTTATGAGTAAGTGTGACTGCCTGTGTTACTGAGTCACCAGTCTAACAAATACTGTGTGATGGGGCTGAAGAATTCAGCATTCAACTTCCTCAATCCGGTAACTGGAATGGGGAGCTGTTGGACACCTGCTCCATCCACCTAATCTGCACTCATCCCACACTCAGCAACCTGTACAATTCATAGAATTACCAGATGGATCAACTGGAAATGTATAAATTAATCAAACGTTTCTACCTGAATGTTCTGGGTCATTGTTGTGACATTTAGGTTTGAATCTGTATTATTCATTTATCACACATTACACTTTTATGCCAATCAGCAGAATCTTTCCTTACTAAAATTCATGTCTTAAAATGTCATTTATATTAATTATATTCCGTAACACTTAGTCATGTTTTTAGTAATTTCTAAACACATTCATATGCAGTATAATGCATTGATAAAGCATATAAACATGGCTATACATATTTATAAAAAGGCATAACACATTATAGTTATGTTTATCATGTAAACTATGCAAGTACGACGCAGGTGTTTCCTGAAACCATAGTTCAAACTACATAGGTAACGATACTGCGGACTTACGTAGTACGATGCATTGTTACACGACGCAGGACTTTCCCAAAACCATAGTTCGAACGAACATTCGCAAACACTGTCGTTAATTTGTTTAGTTCGTACTACAGCTTGCGAGTTCCATGTAAATTCGTCAGCGATGGTGGAAATGCAGTTTAATAAGGGTATAGTCACCGCGTAAGTAATAAATTTAATCATCTTTAATATCTAATAAGGAATAAATTAGCTCTACGATCACATATAATGTCACGTTGTCTGAAAATGTAGTTTGAAACGTAATTGTTGTGTGGGTCTCTGGTCATAAGTATGGTAACTGTCTGTAGTGAGCAATAGGGACAAATCTCAGAGTGCAAAGTATTAATTAGCACAGGGGTGGCTAATTTTATCCAGAAAGAGTCGTTAGACATGCAGCTTTTCGCTGCAACTCCGCGCTTAGTGCAAAACGTAGAGGACCGATCGACTGAAGGAGGTCGCACAACTGGGTTTGAGCAATTGATCGAACTGCTATTCCAAAAAAACCTGCAAACACACCGGCTCTGAATAAGATGCAGTCAGTGTGTATTGCTTAGTGAAGGATGTTGTGTACCCTGTGTGGTCATTGCGCCATATGGTACACTTCGCCATATAGGCCCATAGTAAAAAAGAGAGAGGAAAAAAAACATTAATAAAATAAAAAGAAAATAAGTCCAAAAATAATAATAATAAATCATTATCCCTTGTATGTGTACATATGTGTATTTGTAGCCCTATGCAGAACATTGGGTGTTATGTGTGTAATGAAGAAACTGCACAACTTCAGACTCAGAGGGTCAACAGTCGCCTTAGTAAAGAATACAGCCCTTTGATGAAGTAGTCCTTATTCAATGACAGCTGTCACTGCCATAATGGAAGAGTAGAATGACACTACAGCGGTCAGAAACGAATCCATGCCTTTGTACACAGGAAAAGACTTCTGTGATGTTTGGATATTACACGCACCTGTCTATTCCAGTCAGCCACTAACATTCTGTAAAAGACAACGTCGGACCAGGACTTTGTAAGTGTTCCTAGGTTGATTAAAACGCAATGGACTGCAATCAACGTAATTACAAATGGAGCGTCTTTCACAAAATGTATATATACATACGTGTGTGTGTGATTATTTTATATTTTATACAGTTCGTGAGTTCTTGTACGCGACCGGCTGTGAAAGTAGATTGTTAGTTGTCGCGCACGACTTGCCGTAAGTGACCAATCAGCGTTGGAACCACTGTAGGTCGAACTACGGAAGTCCTAACTAACGTGGTTCGAACTACTGTGGTACGACGGTTTCGAGAAACAGTCGCTGTTCAGATGTTGGTTAGTTTTAAGTACCATAGTACGATGCATCGTTAATGCTAACTTCCGTCGTTGTTCGAGAAACGCACCCCAGGAAAGCAGTGAGAGTAACTGTAGAACTTTAATAAGAAATTATAGCGAGACTTGAAGGTGGTGTATATGTATCTGCATCCTTAATGCTTATACCAACCATAAAAGTATATATAGCGCATTATAGCTGAGAACTTAATAAACCATTCATAATGCATAATAAACATGCATGGCTATAATGTGTTATGCCTTTTGATAAATATTTATAATACTTCACGAATGCATTATTAGTTGTTCTGTTATGAATGCATGTCTAAATATTAATATTTCTAAATTCCATGTGTTGCTCATTTGCACTATTACCAACAGTTTCCTCAGTAATGGTGTCTAAGGTTGTACTGTGAATTTTAATAAAAGGGTCCAGAACAATAATAATTGCGGGGGGGGGGGGAGATAGGAGATGGGCCCGGCCAAAACTACAAAACTAAACTGCATCCCATATTTGTTCAAAACCGGACACAGCATTTTACTTTTCAATACAGGGTGATTGTGCATATACAGGAGGATGGGTGCAAACTTTATTCCTCAAATCACCCAAAACTCTTAATTGCACTGATATGTTGCTGTTGCAAAACAGGAAAAAAAGCTGAAAAGAGAAAAATGAATGTTCTTTCTTACAGTATATACAGGGGACTAGCTACAATAAACAAGAAGAGTATTTACAAATCAAAATATCCTGGATATGCATGCATTTCTCTTTCACTTAAAGCATACCAATTCTTTACCCACAAAACAATAAGGAATATTGGGAAACAAGTGACTTTATCTTGCCTTTATCTGAATGGATAACTGTAAAATCGTGGTTAATTGTGCTAATTTAAATGGCTAAATGTGGTTTCTTTTCAAACACACAACCACACACAGGGTCTCTATTGCAATGACGTATTTGAAAAACAATTCTAATGGGTTTTTCTCAATATGTGTACTTGACCGTAATTGTGTTCTTGTGTATCCGTTTTGCGTCATCTTTCATTGACAAAAACCAACTTCAATACTAAAAACAGAAGTTCAGAGGATGGTACAAATCTCTGGATGTCATTGCTGCCCCACTTCAAATATCAAGGATACATCGGTTGCATCATCGCCAAATGAGACCAATCCCATGATTCATTGTGCTCCAAGCTCGTTCCTGGAAGGCAAGTTAGTAAGAGCAGTCTTATGAAAACTACAAGTATGATCTTTGCATTCTTGATGCTCCTTGTGAGCTATCAGCATGATGGATGAGGAGCTTGTGCCAAAAAGGATCATCTACTCGCTGCTCATTAAATGTTTGATATTTCAAATAAAGTTTAACTCGGGTTTTAACTGACTATTTTGAACTGACTATTTTTTTAACTGACTATTAATGCAATAATGTGTTTGAAATGGTGCAACAGATAAGTCCTTAGGCTTGTTGGAGTCTGGGTATTTTTGACAATACATTTAGAAATTAGGAAGAATGATCGCATTTTAGATGGTGAATCACGATTGCATGTTATATGGATCACAATATGATTTTTTGGAAGAAAACGTCTATAAACGTATGTGCGTGTAATATATATATATATTGCTCTATCGTTTATTTCGTGGTGTTGCAAAACTGTTAATGGAAACATTTTTACATAATCTGGGTGACAGTTTTGCCAGATTAAACACCACCACATGGTATATGGCACTTGAATGGAAGTTTTTACTGGACTTTATTATTTGTAACCTGCAGAAGACAATCCACAAATAGGTATCATGATCCATAAATATTTAATTATCCACAAATAATTAAATTTGTGTTGTGTAAAACCATATCCAAAGAAACAGAGGGGGGTTTGTACATGTGAAACGTGTTTTGCACACTTGTGGATCGCGTCATGTCTATGTGTGGATCTCAGGGACGGATTACGGACCGGGCCAGCCGAGCCCTCGCGAACGTTTTGCCCAGGGGCCCACACAACCCATAATCCGTCCCTGGTGGATCTCGTTACATTTGTGACTCCCTCCTACTGATTTTTGGATTTTTGTCCAGTTCCTACCGCGACGGAGTTCTTAAGAGGTCAGGGTGGGAAAATACTTCCTGAAATAGTTTTATGTTCCCTCGCGGTAGTCCCACAACACTTGCCCACTTGGTAAAAATTTGCTGCAATGCGAAGGCATGCACAAACGTAAATAATACAGCCATGTCCCTTAAAGTGTGCGTTAAGCATTAATGTGCAGTAATGGATACCATGTAACTTTAATACAATGTGTTTTATACGTATTTCTTAAAAATTCCATAGCTATGACCCTGCAGTAAAGTTAGCTTTATATTCGTTGTTTTGTCTGCAATATCTTTCAACAAAAGCCAGCAACACCCCTCGGTTTTCTGATTTCTTTATGGGCAAATTTCAAATAATATTTCAATGTTTGTGTGTGCATTTCACCTTCAATAGTCCAAATGTCTTGTCTACAGTTATTGGTGGTAATTAATAAATACGTTGAAATACACGGGGCTCTCAAGTCTCATGCATTGACCCTGAGACACATGCATTTTAACCGAGACGGATATTATGGTTTAGGTTTATACTTATCAGTCCATTAATTCTACCCTTTGTACTTTAAATGGACACAGTACAGTTATAACTAATAGAAAAGTGTTGCATTGGAATACAAAACTATTGTTTGAGAACGCAAAATTGTTTAAAATTGTTGAAATCGTCGACTAAAGATTTTTTTTCCTTCGGTGAGATCAGATCAGAACCAAATTCTCCCGACAATTTTATACATATTTTTAAAAACAAAATCCAGTAAAATACTGGGTGGGACAAACACCACTGTTTTGAATATTTGGGCTTTATGTCCCTCGTCCGTCCCCCCATATTTCATCCATATACTGTTTTTGTGAAATGATAAAAAGATCCAAAGATCAAATAGAGTAGTAATACCAAACTGAGTTATCCTGTTCACAGGAATAGTCTCAAGGTTTATGTGTCTCACTCACAATCATACACTGTACCGCTGTATGTCAGTGCCTAGTGGTCAGAGCACAGCATGAATGCAAAGGCAAAAGTGCCTTAACTCACAAGACCAGACGCAAGCCATTACCTCAAGTTCACCCACAGAATATTTTTGCTCGGTGGGGGTGAGAGCAAGGGAGACAAAGTTAATGGGTCATTCAACTCCATCCTGCAGCTGTGACAGTACAGCTCCAACTACCACAGCTGAGGCATCACAAATCAGAGGTAGGGCATGAGAGGAAGAAATGTGCCAGGACAGGAGGCCATGATAGCTGGGACTTCAGGAGCTAGAGATACTCAGAGCAGGCAGACGTCCAAGACCAACATGCATCCTCCTGCAGCAGCTGATGCAGCAGAGCTGTGGTAATAGAGCAGTGGGGCAAAAGATGTAGGTAACAGGCTGTCATGCTGAAGAAAGTGGCAATCTGGGCTGCATTTATGGGTTCTGGAACACGCTGAAAGGCCTCAATATTAAACAGGAGTGGGGTGAGGCCCTCAGCTTTGAGTTAGAATCCTGCAAACTTACAATCCTGCAAAAACGCTACCAAACTTACAAAGGGTGGATAAACAGTGCAAACAAGCCACGTACTGGTGTACGGACTCAGCTGGCTGCTGCCACCTTTCATGACAAAATCTGGTGCCAGATGAAACTTTGGTGTGTGCATTCAGTACGATGCCAATTGTTTTGTCTACCCATGGTTTTTGGTTGAGGAAGATCATTAACTTAATTTTAGGCACCATCTCCTTCACCACCCTGGACAATAAACCCGATGACCTCTCCCACAAACGCATGGATGTCACCATTACTGTCCCAGAACCAATGCATCTTTCAGGGCAGCTTTGGATTGGGGCGTTCAGCGAGGGGCTGCCCTCCTTATTAGAGCTGTGTTTGTATTTTGGTAATAATACAGTGTAGGCGTGGTCAGATCTTCCACACAGTGGGAGAGACACTGCTTTGTAGCTGTCTTTGAACTGCAAGCAGCAGTGGTTGAGTGTTCTTTCTCCTCTTGTTGGACAGTCAATGTGCTGGTATATGTCTAGCATTACTCTTTCTTAAATTATCCTAACTAAAGTCCCCGGCCATGATGAGAGCAGAATCCAAGTTGCTGGTTTGGTGTCGACCTGAGCACTTTGTACAGTTCAGGTTCTGTGTTGTCTGTATTCGCATGTGGTGGAATATAAACAGTCAGTGAAACTGACCGAATTGAACTCCTGAGTCAGACAGAACGGTTGCCATTCAACTCTTAGCTACTCTAGCTCAGACAAAGAGGAGTGTGAAAAGGTCATAACATTCTTGCTGGTCACTCTAGTTGTTATTCATCATTATACACAAACCACCTCTTTAAGGGCCCATCCGCACTAATATGTTTTCATTTAGTAATGCAAAAATTTACTTCCTAATTAACCTCCAGTCCGCACTACCATGGACCTTTTCTCCCCAAAAAGAAAGAAAATTTGCCGCTCTTCGACAACCAATCTTTCTGTAAAGGCATTAGTGTGGACATTCATAAACATAAACATTTTGTTATACCTACCATCAGTGAGCTACAATTGGTTCATACTTCGCTCATGATCCTTTCCCGATTAACTCTTTTCATTTCAATCTCTTTTCCTAATTGGTTATTTTTCACAGGAATGAAGGATGCTTTGCCTTTGTTTTCACAGAAGTAAGCCACATGTACATCCTCCATATTAACAGGACTTTCACTGTCTGGCTAATGTTTTTTTGCTTAATTGTGTGTAGCTAAACAGTTTTTTTTACATTGTATGCTGTTTACAACTATCGTGGAGCTCAAAATGAGACTGTACTTGAGCCAAGTTTAAGTGCAGCTTTAGCTTATGATAAAGGCCTCCAGTCATCAAACATGAGAGTGCACTAAAACTGAGAGGGAAAGAATGATGTGTTGTGACTAAATTTCTGGATCCCTGTGTTGTTGCTGTGATGGTTCCTGGCTCCTTTTGTATACAGCTTTGTTTTTGCGACACTACAGTACTGTGATATTTAGCTTTTGCTAAATAAAATATGTGCATTTACTTTAAATACATAGTTGTAGGGCTGGGCGATATCATATCGATATTAAATCATACATGAGCAATAATCACCAGGGATTCAGATGACAGACGAAGCATTTGGCCGGACACCAGCTTTTTGGTGCTATACGGACATTTATTTATACTTTATGCAATATTTATACTAATAATGACTTTTGAGCTTCATACAAAGCCTCATTAATATTTTAGCCATACTACTATACTGCTTAAATTGTGGGCGTAAATAAACGTCCGTATAGCACCGAATAGCTGCTGCATGGCCAAATGTTGCGCCTGTATCGATATATCATCAATATGATATCACCCAGTCCTACATAGTTGTGTGTGAGATTCAGTCAGTCAAACTGAACTTTTACTAATCATAGTTAATTATTCAATATATACACTTCAGTTCTACAATTGTAAAAATTATTATTAAAAAAAAAAATTATGGTTGAAAATGACACATTGTGCATGAGCTACAAACAAACAAAAAGTGCACCACTTCTAAAAATATATTATAAAAAGCTTTGGTTAAATGTACAAATGACAAGTGTCAGAAATATATACATTAGCAACCACTCTTATAGCTACGTCATTTGCCTTATACACGGAGCAGTGTGAACGCGTACGTTTTTTTCAACACTAGTGGTAATGGTAGTGCGGATGCAGATATTTTCTTTCGGAAACTCCCATAACTTTTTTAACATATTAGTGCGGATGTAGCGTTAGATTTGCCAGATTCACCGATTCTGTCTTTGCAGAAACAGAGTGACTTAGAAGGCAGGGTAGTCTGGTGTGGAACCAAGGGAGTGAGCCATGGCTTAGTAGGCACACAATGTTACAGTCCTTTATGTCCTGTTGTACTTCACCCTAGTACTGAAGTTGTTCAGTTTGTTTTCAAGGACTGCATCTTAGGCAGAGCTCTTAGACTGCCAGCATATTAGACAGAGGCAGATCATGTGGTTGGTTTCTCGGTGGGTTCCATACACCAATGAGTTTGCTTGATGGATTTCTTCAGGTCTTTGTTCCTGATTAGAGATGGGCGATCCACGTTTTTCAGTTCCGATCTGATTCCAATACACAACTGCCAATACCGATTCCGATACAAGAGCTCTTACTTTGTTATACTTTATATATATATTTTTAAGCTAGAAAATACAGATGGAAAAAATGTATGACAAAAAATATTTTATTAGGCTACTACAAACATACATATTGTACCACCTCGTTTGGATGTCTTGTTTTAAGCGTTTTTGAGGCATTTGCAGTTCAATATGAATATCTTCAAAGCAAGTGTACAGAAGTGGCGAATGCTTAAAATTAAGTTTTTCTCCCATTGGAGTCAGCGCAGTTACACTTTTGTTGCGATGGCAGCCCCTCTTACAGCACAAGCTGCAGCGAGTCCGCAAGACAGTCCAGGTTAGTGACTCCCAAACCATCCATTGCTTTGCTTTGTCTCGCAGTTGTGTGCGCTTTGTTAAATTGGATTGTCCATTAAACGCTATTCCCACCTCTCAAAACTTTATTTTAAATACATTTCAAATCGCTGTGCTACTGGTTTGTGTTATAAGCGTATAATACATCCAGATCATCACGTCTTATCTTACGCTCCTGGTATGTGCATGACGTCACAGCAGGCGGAAGTCACTGTACTCACACCCACTGAGTAGCAAAAAAGACTGAGGGGCAGCGAAAGCGTTCGATTTGAATGCTGCAACACACATGTAAAATGGGAAAGAGCTGTCGAGCGACTGATTGCCAAAAACTAAATAACTAAGTATTGGGTGTGGATCAGTCACGCATGGCTGATACCTGATCCATCAAATAGGTCTGGATTGGCGCCAATACCGATCCAAATATCCTGATATGTTATTGCCAGCAGCTTCATTGATCTGGGGATCTTCCCCAGCCAAGCTGAAAGAGTTGTTAGAAAGTTGGGAAACCGGTGAGTAGACTGCAATCCCAAAATTTGTGTTAAACCATCATAATGATGAGTTGTAAATTGCTCTTTGAGAGACAAACCAACAAAACTAGATATGTATGCAACTGAAAGCATAATCTGATTGTTAATAGCTGCACCATCATGGAGATAAATCTCTAATCATTTCATCCTTCTCTTTAATGTAACTTTGAACCGTTTCTTAAATTTTGGCATGATTTGTCTCCAAATTTGAAGTCTAGAATGTCACCCCTATGTTGCGCCTGCAATGTTTGGAAAAGATTGGACAAACAATATTTGAATTAACATGCTGACAAGATCAACTGTCAGAGTCAGAGCCTTCTCTTTATCACTATGTGGTGCAGTTTCAGTTTTAGTGGGATCCATCTCAAAATATGATGATCAGTTTCAGATCTCCACTACAATATGTAGGCAAGTTTGACAAAGACATCAAATACCTTTTAAGTTATCACGCTAATAGAATCAAATGTCTGAAAATAGTTATTTTTTGCTATCACTATGCGTCACGATCCGCTCCGTCCGATCCTCCCGTGTGCCACGCCCACCTCATTACCTTGTGTTCCTGCCCGATTGTGATCACCTGTGTCCCGTTAATCCCTGGTCTGCCAGTGTATATGAGTCCCCGTCTTCCTGAGTCTTGGGTCGGTCATTGTTGTGGTGTTATGGTTTTTCGTTCCTGTCTGCCGTGCTCTGGCAATAAACCCTGTTTACCCCGTCAACCCTGGGATTCGTGCCTCCTTCTCTGCTTGCCCGCCTCGCAATCGTAACACTATGCAACACTGCTAAAATTTTAGGGAGATCTGTCTCAAAATTAGAACATTTCTAGTTTGATACCCCTACAATGTGCATGAAAAGTTTGAACAATAACCCATAAATACTGTTAATGTTACTGTATTCACAATCCAATTGAATCAGTTTCAGGTCAGCCTCCACACAATGACTCTGCAAAGTAAGAGTTATCAAAGTTTTCCGAGTTATCATCTTAACAAGCAAAAGGTGTGTGGCGGTGGCAGACCGGTCCCACAAGCGCATATACACCCGAAGTCTGGGGAGTACAATTAGGCCTAATATCATCACTAAAATAAGCAGAACGTTATAGGTTGAAAACCCAGGTAGCTGCTATACCTGAGGGAGGCTAAAAGCCTGTGTTTTACTGTGCTTATGAACATTGACCCAAACACGATCCAACCATGACATTAGAGACTGTTATATAGTTAATTGCAGACAGACAAACTTACATGAAATGCACAGGCCTAGGTTTCAGCTGTAAGCATGAACCAAATAAGAGTAAACAGAGGGAAACTGACACAGCACAGAGGCGAAGCGTTAACGCAGCTTCAGCCACTGCCGTCCACTCAGCATGACATCCAACATATTCCAGGAAAACGACCCCCCCCAATGAGCATGTTCCCGTAAGAGAGCGGACAGGTCTTCACGAGAGTCAGTTATAGAACTGTAAGGATTCCTGAACCCTCCAAGGAGTACCACCCACCCACTCACCCACACACACACACACACACGCCCACACACACACACACACACGCCCGCACACACACACACACACGCCCGCACACACACACACACACGCCCGCACACACACGCCCGCACACACACACGACTGGCTCCCCTTCCTCCTCCCTATAGTCCCCACAACCCCCACTTAAGAAACTATTGATTTCAGCTTGTCACCGTTCACAGTAACGTCCAGTGTTTTCCTTGGGTGAAAGCTCTATTTTGACATATGGTGCAGACTCGTGTGTGTAGTGGGAGGTCCCATACTCTGCCAAGATATGTGGCATAAAGCTAAACTGAAATAACGTCAGAGTGCAGGAGTGTGTGTATAAACACACGCATGCATGTGCACACACACTTGTGACTACCATCTGCCCTGTAAACCTTGCATCCTCACTCCACTTCAGTTCACTGATGTTTTCAAACATCATGCTTTTGAACAGGACATGGCTCTGACACCAGAACAGCTGCATATAATCTTAAATTTTCACTAATGCACTCAGTTTGTGTGCATCTCTGGCACCTGAAACATCTCCATAACTGTACTGAATGCAGTATGCAAGTATCCAGCTAATGTTTGATAAAAGAAATGTGAATTTTTACAGGTGACGATGAAGCCAGGGCAAGCTACGTCAACTTGATATTTCTGCTAACATTATTGCTGCCGCTGCTTCAGGATTTTATGAAGTGCAATGAAGTCACAATGACAACGCTGCAGAAAGCTTTCAGTTTAAAATGAAGGAAGCAGGAAGGGCAGACACGTGACAACACGCATCCATACATCCTGCTAATTTTTATTATTTTGCGAAATAATGATCCAGCTAACCAAACCAAATAGCAATTTGCCAATGATGTTTATACAAGCTATGTATTAAAATATTCCTGATTTCAAGAAGAGAAATGTGCCTGAAGTCGATGAGGATGATAAGTAATGTTACTTTAGCTACAGAGGGGCAGAGACACTGATACAGAACTGGAGGCAGAATTAATGGTGAGATTTTACAGCACTGATTAGGGAATTCAGGAAAACTGACCAAAAGTAGTCTCATCTCTGGTGGTTAAGTTGCTGTTCAATAGCAATACTGCTTCTCTATAGGTAGAGTGTTTTCCTGAGAAACTCACCTGAGACTGCTGGAACAGGATGGCATGAGAGGGGTCGATTCCACAGGCCAGTAGGCTGGCAGTGACATCCAAGATGTTTTTGCGCAGTTGGGCAGGATCCTGGGGCACAGTGATGGAGTGCAGGTCCACAATGCTGTAGAGGATGGAGCTGTACTTTTCTTGAAGGCCCACCCAGTTCTCCAGGGCACCCAGATAGTTCCCCAGATGAGGTACTCCCGTGGGCTGGATGCCTGAGAACACGCGCACTGCTGGGATGGAGCTATGCTGCAGAGAAGGTGGACGAAAAGAAACTCAGGTATTCTGCTGTAGTAGCAACACCTGTGCTACTCATTTTTTTCCTTTGTTGGAGCACCACAGTGCCTGCATTGATCCTAGATCCATTAGCATATTTGTAACACCACAGGCAGCAGCGTGAGATTTGCCAACCCACACACAACAACAGATACAGTTAGTTTCTGCTAAGCCATCTTCACCCAGGCACGGACATCCAGTGCTAATAAACGCGAAAGACTCCAATTTACTGCAAAGCAAAGCATGCTGCTTGTTAATGGTTCACATGTGTCAAGTGTGCCTCCTGGGCCTCCCCGCACCAAAGAGAAAATGGCAACACTGTTAAGACATAATGCCTAATTGAGCGGAAAACTGGATGGGATACTGTTTACTTTGACAGTTTTCGAAAGTACAGACCCACAGCCTTGCTTTGCCCAGGGGAACATCCCATCCAGTTGTTTTTCCCATCATGAATCCTCCTTGTGCAGACAAACACAAAAGAAATTGTGTTTATGATTTAGTGTCATAAATCCAGGTGCTGTCTGCTACGGACTGAAAAAGTCAAGGACAGCCATTATCAGCACACAAACTATAGATGTTAGCTTCTTACAGGAGGAGATGCACAGACCCTCTTTCCTGCTGGGTCATGGGCAGCTCTGTGTATGTCTCTGCCATAAGCAAAGAGACATGATATGGCAGCATGCAGCGCCAACAGGCACAATAATTCCCCTCTCTCTTATCCAAACAGTCACAGAGAGAAAGAACAATAAATGTATACCACAGCTCCCAATATATCAAAACCCAAAGTCGTGCTCTGCTAATTTTAGTCTTACCCCTTTGACGAAAATGCAAGTTAGTTTCAGTCATATTTTAGTAATCTGATTGATTAAATAATTAATACTTCAAAATAATAGTAAACTAACATTTAATGTAGCTAATTTTAGGTTTAGCCGGGACTGGGAAGCACTTTTATACAAGGAATAATAAGGGAGCAAAACAAGAGGCAGTTGGAGTGAATCACACAGGGGCAGGAATGAGAGGTAAGGCAAACAGTCAGAATTCTGTTGGCTGAGGTGGCGTCTCGGAACAGGATTCTGCCTGATGTGATTATTTTCTCATGGTGCCCAAACTAGTGTTATCCAATTACAAGCATGCATGCAAGTTTTTAAAACTGCACCACTGCAATTGTACTCTTTACTTGTTGCCGGACCGTGCCAAATATAATAAGGGCATGCAGAGAGCTTTCGCTCTTTGTCCAGTTGTCCATTTTGTTTATTTTTCATCAACAGTATTTTTAAGAGCGTTCGTCTTAGTTTTCATCATTAATGGCTCCTTTTTATTTAGTTTTTGTTCTGTTCTTCTCACAGAAAAAATTTTGACCAGTATTTTTTGTTTTAGTTTTTAATGAATAAAATTAAAACTGCTGCTGGGGGACTTTAACGCTCACGTGGGTGGCGACAGCGGAAGGGTGAGATTGGAAGGGAGATTGGAGGAATGGCCTGCTCGATCTGAACCCAAGCAGTAAACAGTTATTGGACTTTTGTGCTAACCACAGTTTGTCCATAACGAACACCAGGTTAGTAGGAACTATCCCAAGAAAAATGGATGGAATGGAATGCCAGGCCACCACAGACTGCACACATACATACACTGACAGCAATTCAAAGCCAGTTTTGCTAGATGCATGTATTTAAACTTGGGGGAGGAAGTCTGTAACACAAAGAGAGAGAATATACAAGGTCCACGCTCACAGAAGTGAAAGTCCATGATGCAAGAGCTTCATCTTCTGAGTCACAGTGCAGCTAAACAAAAATTGCAGAGCAAAGGGACTAGTTTCAGAGCCTGTGTTAGAACATATGAAGCCCTGTAGCACAGCAGAGCACAACATGAAGAACTAATCAAAATTACACTGTGGGAAAAGAAAACAGTTAAGTGCATTGGGTGGGGCTGTGAGACATCCTGCAGCACAGCCTGGGGCACAAGGAACTTCATACATGAGGTTCTGTGAATTTTCAGTTCGGCTGAACTGTTAATAAACAAAAAAAAAAAAAATAATAATAATAATAAGAAATATAAAACACAGACTGCCTCTGGTAATACAGTTCTATAAATCTAATTGTATCCTGTTAGGGATTAAGGCTAATCTAAGCAAAAATCAAAGTTGACAGGTGAAAGCTACAGTTTCTGGTCCAGTGCGAAATGGAATAATTCATTTGCAATGAATGTGACACATGGGGTTTGCAGGCCATTCTGGGTCATGTTCCAGCTAGCAACCAATCTGTAGCTGAGGCAATTTGGCTGACATTCTGCAAACAGGGGAGACCACAGGATGAATCACAGGGTTTAGTTTTGTCACCTGCCCTTGAAGTTGTGCATACTGCACCTACAAACAAGGCAGTTAGACCATGATGCCTGAACAAGCACACAGCTAGCAAAACACTACTGCTTATGACACTCAGGGGTGTAGGCACCATGTAAGACCTCTCAGACAGCACAACAGAAAGGGTGTCCTGGAGGAGAACCTCCAGAATATTCTTAAGCACTTGATCAGTAGAAATAAGAGAAACCAAAAAAAATGTTCTCCACTCTATGAGGGCCAACCATTAATAAAAAATAAATTTAAAATAAAAAAAAAAAAAAAAAAAAAAATTAATTGGAGCAGCGTTGTTTATTCACCTAGACTGCTGGGTCTCCAAGCCCATGTCCATACTGGGGGGGCGGGGGCAGGTCCATGGAGTAGCTAAGCCAAAACATACACAAAATACATGCATGACTCGGATAGAAAGTAAAACAGGTTGCAGGGCCCTGGCCAGCACAGGAAGGCTCCTGGCTGATCTGGGTTTTTATTGTACGTCTGACAGGGACAGGAAGACATGGCGCCTGCCATCTAACACCAGAATGAATTGTACCAGAACAGCTATGTTGATCATCTGGCTCCTGCTATATTATGTTAGTCTAACAAAACACAGCAGTAGCCATGAGAGGCTGCACTAACATGGGCGCCATGCTAATGTCAGCCCGCTGCAGCAGCTTGGTTACTTTCGTTTAATGCTCTTTAAGACTAACTTTTCTCTGCACGCTACTTTACCACTTTACTTTCATTCATTTGTGTTTTAACTGGTGACTATCATGGATCATTTTTGCAGAGAACTTTCATAATTTTTCAGGTTTTTTTCTATATTCTTTACTATGGAGAGTTACCAGAGGAGGAGAAATCAGGTCCAGAGAATACAAATCCAGACCAAGATTTTGTATCCACCAACCAGTTGAGAATAAAATGTCACAGTCATAGAGTACTCAACTCCTTGTTCAAACTAAAAGCTTGGTCCAAACTTTTACTATTTGGATGTTAACTACCCACCTCTGGAAGTTACACACTAAAATGGAGGTGTTGTTTATATACAGGGCCAGCTAAAAGTACATTAATACCAGAACACAGAGCTGAAATCCCAAGGAAACTGAGAAGGCTGCAGGGATAGAGCTAAACAGAGGGAGAATAGGACAAAACACAAACCAATCAAGATCCAGAGGGAGTTTCATAGGTACGGCATTTTGTGCTTTACAGACATGGCTGCATGAACAAATCCCAAGCTACAGTGCTACAGTGCCCGGCTGCAGGACAATGTGGACAGAAAAAAAAACACAGGGTTAAGCAGAAAGAAGAAAGGAGGAGAAACTGCAGTCTGTTTGTAAATGAAAGGTTGTGGAACCCCAAAGTGCAGGGACACTCCTTCAGCCCGGACACTCAGCTACTAGCTGCTGGGATACATTCATATCATTTGCCCTGGGAACTCTCACCTGCCTTTTTGGTTTCTGTTTACATTCCATCATCAGGAGATGTAGGAGTGGCATGTGACATCATCCTAGCACTTCTGTGGCTGATACAGGAGATTTTAATCAAGTTTCAATTTAGGCTACCCTACCAAATTTTTTACCAGCTTGCCAACTGTCTTATATAGGATAATGAAGCACTGGATCTCCTGAATGTGAAAGTAAGGAATGCTTCCATTTCAGCTGAACTCCCACCCCTAGGCAGGTCAGATCATAATACAGTCATGCTAATGCTTAAGTATGCACCCCTTGTCTAGAGGCAGCCTGAGTCTATAAGGACTGTGAAGAGGCTGAGGAGGCTGCACACCTGGTTTGAGATCATGGACTGGGATGTGCTCTGTAAACCATGCAAGGTGGACAGTGACGATATCGCATGATGGACTACATAAGGTTCAATATGACCACCATGACGCCTGGCAGGACTGTACATTACATCCATAACAGTAAAGCCTGCATCAGCATTGACCTGAAAGAGCTCCTAGGTATGAAAAAGACTGACCTGAGATGAGGCAGGTACAGAATAAACTGAAGGTGAAATTAAAGGAGGGAAAGGACTCCTATTAGAGGAAGCTGTTGAACAAGCTCCTGCAACAAAATAACTGACACATTTATTCATCAAAAGGATACGTCTGTTTATATTAATAAATCATACATTACAGATGCAAAGACAATAGACATTATGCATTCTGTGATGATCCCAAATTGCATCTGGTGGACAAGTTTTCAATCTGAGCAATCACTGGTGCACTTGAATTTACAGACATTTCAGAGCTTGCCTTCTCATCCAGTGACCTGCTTTTTCAGCAGGGATGATGCCATGAATTTCTTTGATTTTCTTTTCTTGGTGCTATGGGGTTGCTTGATTTTTCAGTGAGGGAGCTTTGAAATTTAAGGTTTCTCCTTAATATGCTGGTTGCCACAGTTTAACATCTACTGCGACACCCCCAAAATACCTACACAAACACACACGCACATATGCAGCACCAGCTCTGTGTTGCAATGATATTCGAAATTCAAAATAAAAATTCTAAACCACAGAGATCTCCTGAGGGTGCTATGGATGTCATATGGGTAGCTACGGCACACCCAAACCCCTCCCTGGCGCTGCCCCTGCTCTCCAGATCCAGAATCCAAACCCAGCAATGGAGAAGTCCTTAATCAAGGAACAAGGAACAGAGTTAACAAGGATACAGGACATGTGCAGGCCATTTAGCTGAAGACAGCAGGTCCTGTGAAGGTGGATTCTTCAGAATCACCTAAACCTCACAGGGACATCAGGAACTTGTGGACCTTCGCAGTGCTGAGGCAACAGAAAGAGGGCAGCATGGAGCGTTTGTAGTGAGGACTCTTAGGAACAAAGACCTACTCTACTCCTGCCATTAGCTCAGTGCAAGAGGGCCACAAATCACCCAGCGGCGGAGCTGCCTACTTCACAGCTACTCAATGGGACAGAAACCCCTGACCGACTGGCGCACGCGAGTCAAAATGCAAGCATCCCTGCTGAGCCGAGCTCCAGCACTGGCCATGCCAACTGCAACACTCATCAGTGGCCTCCTTCACCCCTGACAGGTCCCGGCTTGGGGGGGGAGGGTTCTGCTTCGGGCGTGTTGAAGGCTGTTTGCTGGCCTACCTTTAAGGCACCAGCCCACGGCCAATTACACAGACACCACAATGAAAAGCAAGCAGCCCTAAAGGAGCCCCGTTCCAGCGCCCCTCAGAGGGCTGCCTCAGTCAGCCGTCAGACAGGAAATTACTTTTAATGCCACTCTGAGCCACCCCACCCCCCCTCTGCTGTGACGCTGTGGGTTTAAGTGCAGCACACACGTGTGCTTGGTCTACATTAAAGCACACAGCGTGAAACTCAAAATGTAAGGAGGATTAGAGAATTAAAAGAGAGAAGAGAGAGAGAGAGAGAATGAGCATAAAGTGTAAATGAGCATGGGAGCTGAGGTCAGCGGGGTTAGGGGGCGAGAATGAAACTTTTGATTCCACCAGCGGCTGACAGCAGGCAGGTGAGATTGATGAGGTTCCTCTGTGCTTCATGCTGTGCTGAGCGTAGCGAAGGGGGCCAGCCAGGCCTCCCCACCCCACCTCTACATGCACTGTGGGGTCCCAATGGCTGATTAATAGAAACCGGGCCGTTTAGCAAAAAGAGCGACAGACTCCAAAAATAACTATCCAGAGAGCATGAGCGTAGCCAAGGGAGCGGGGGCAGGGAGAAGCCAGCAGCCCCGCGACCGGCTGTTATTTACATGCTAGCCTGGCAGATGCTAGTGATGCCGGAGAATTCCAGCTTAGTTCGTTTGCACACCTGCAAGTCCTGCTGACCAAGCTGCCCTTTCCGGGGGTTTGAACCAGCAACCACCCCCATCATCGGCCCTGGCCTTTGATGACGGCTCTAGCAAGATCGGGAGCCAAAATGGATTTAAACCAATCACCAGGTCCTCAAAACGTGACCCCCCCCCCCCAAATCCAACCGATAACACGAAACACATTTTAACTCAGAGTTTCCTAAGCTGGAAGGTACACCCACTGGGGGGGATGGGGGTTCGCAACGGCTGAACCAATGTTTATTTCACAGATTAAAACTACAATAAGACATTATTTTCCAAAGAGTTTTTCACTGACAAAATTTTTTAATTCTCCATGACACAAAACTATGACGTGCTGACATTTTGTCTAAAATAAAAACAAGACAAAAATATCAGAAAGTTATGAATTTGAAACTGATCCAATCAGTGTCTTTAGTTAGTGTTGACTAGTTGCACATCACTGGATAATGCTGATCTAACCAAATGAAAGCATGTAAACCATCTACATGAGAAGCAGAATCTATGAAGCTTTACCTGTGAACTATAGTCTGTAAACTGTTTTGCCATTATGACTGTGTCACAGGTGGCTTTAGGTAGGGAAAACAATAACATATGGATCTCACATTTAATGCAAACGAAAATAAGATTCTGTACAATTTGCATGAAGCGGCAGTAATGGCTGAATATAATAAACAGCAAAGTGTCTTTCTGAAATGAATAGAAAGAAACAGTTGCTGTTTTGTTTGAAGATTTTGAAATCCGGCACAATGGACTGAACAGGGAATAGAAATAAGCACGACCCAGCTGATATTCACTAAAAGGACACTTTCGTTTTCTGTATTCAGGTTCTACGCACTAGTGTTTTTTTCTTATATTAATGAAGCTGTATAACGGTAGAGTGGCGGCTCTGAGGTTAGGGATCTGTGCTGGCAATCTGAAGGTTGTCGGTTCAAATCCTGTGAATGCCAGGAGTGATTCTACTCTGTTGGGCTCTTGAGCAAGGCCAATTTCTGCATCCTGGGTATGGCGTCAACCTACAGCCATCCCTGCAAGCAGGACCTAAAACTTCCAGGGAAAATTTGAGACCTGGCAGCAGGATGGGCACTGATCAGAAAAAAACTAGTAAAAACACACTGTTCCATTCCATTCAAACTAGTGTAGTGCTGAGGTACCACCGACTGCATTCAGGTTCTCATCCCTGAGGTGGTTTGTTGTGTGGTGGGTGAGGCAACATGCTGTATCAGTGCATGCTTCTTACCTCTCTCTACATTCACAGTTAAATCTGTGTCCTTAAAAACTGCTTGTTCAAAATGAATGCCAATGCTATAATAACAGCTTTACAGAGGTTTCCTTCAAGAATCTGGCGTATGCATAGAGGTGAGAGCTGTGTGTGATCGGGGGAGGGGCACAAAAATCTTATCTGCTAAAGGTGGATCTGGCAGAAAAAGTTTGGGAACCAAGAGGCAGAAAGAGCAACATGCTCTTTACTGGGCTGCACACTATTTCAAATTAATATTAATTAAAGGCTCACATTTGTCCTTTATTAAAAACTTGGAACCCATTTTTTTAAACCAAATTCCTAACATACTAATAATGTGGCTTAAATGTTAAGCAAACAGCAGGGCCGCAGCGATGGACTCGACACTCCATAAATCGAAGGAGGTGTGTTTACACTGACACATTACGCAGTTTCAGGGAACACTGGGGCTCTCTCTGAAGCATGTGCCAACTTGCTCCCATGCCCAGGAGAGCATAGCAGGCACTACAGCAGCAGGTCTTTTTAATTAAGGAACACAAGATATTCTATCTGGGCCTGTGTGAGAGGTGGGTGTGGCCTTGGATGCCAAGCCCCACCCACCACCAAGGCTTCAAATGAGCATGGAACATTAAGAGGATTTCATGGTGCTTGTCATCATGCATCCCCACCCTA
This sequence comes from Mormyrus hasselquistii, assembly GCA_026779605.1. Lineage (NCBI taxonomy): Eukaryota > Metazoa > Chordata > Actinopteri > Osteoglossiformes > Mormyridae > Mormyrus > Mormyrus hasselquistii. The sequence continues at coordinate 1,368,237 of JAODKE010000037.1, forward strand.
GCCCACCTCCCCAATGGCCAGAGGAAAAACAACACACCAAAATAACTGGTGCGAATTATAGTACTTTGTTGGCATCTTAACAAAATAAACACCATTTACTGAGGCTTTCAGAACTCGGCAACTCTGCTGGACTCTTTTGCTGGAGTGTACAGGCAGACACATGACCCCTGTCACCCATCGCAGGCCACGCAGCACAGAGGAGGCAGGAAGGCAGGCAACACTGGCACCTTCAGACTTGAGTACACTGCAATCCCATAATGCAATGCCTTAACCAGGCTGAATAGAAAGAATCAGCTCCTCAAGACAGACTGAGATGCCACATGTCCAGGACAAAAACCTTCCCCTTCCCAACAAGGGCCAACAAGCCAGAACAGCGCTGTGGCAGAATATTCTGCCTTAAATAACATAACACTTAAACTGAATCACGGGGAAGAATTCAGTTTTCAAGCACACAGCACACCTAAAGACCTTATGTAACCCCACCCCCAAGCACATTTGGTGGAAATTACAAATGAATACTAACACCTCATTTATGATGTTATTCCTGGTAATACACCCCTGCTGTATGCCAGGGACCAAGCCATCAACCCCCTCACTCCAGCTGGGCTCACACACCTCTCCAGAGCCTACACACTCCACTTTAACAAAACCCAGATAAGGGTCAGCAGAAGTGTTGGATTTCCACAGCAAACACAGCTCGTCCATCACAGGGTAAAATCAGGGGGAACAGGGGGCAGAAGAAAAGAAGCTGATGGGGGAAGTACTTTCCCACAGGGTAATGCACTCAGCATACACCCATTCCAAGGTCCCTAAAAGTGCCTTCTTTGTGTATTCTGTGCTACTGATATTTGGAGAGCCATAAGCACATACATGAACGAAGACAGAGGTAGAAACATACATTCATTTTCCATAATCACACAGACATCATTTCATTGAAGGTGGATCAGTCTTATTTCCTTTCCCAAAAGCTGCAGAAAAGTTGCATTGGCCCTTTAATAACCACACCAAAGCCACTCAGCAGCAGCCGGCACACTTCATGCCTTTCAGATAATTCATCCTGCTGAGGGGGACCTCATGTCTTGGGACTAAAGACAAATGTCACAGGCTCAAAAAAACAGCAGTGTGAAAAAAAATCATTAAGACCAATCTATGGTAGGGTTCCCTAGTTCTGGCTGTTATATATTTAGATCTTTGCATCACTTTTTTTAACAGCAACATTAAAATAATTAAACCTATTTTTTAATAAGAGAACCAGTTCTCGGGCAAAAATAAAAAGTCTCATAAACATAACCGGTACAAGTAACAACACATTCTTAGCTTCACTAACTACTGAAGCACCAGCACCAAGTTAACTGAATGTTCCTAAAGTCTACGCAATACTCTTAGCTACGAAACGTACCCCACTTATCGTTACCAATCTACGGCCACACGTGTCAGATGTCAGCGACGAACACAAAAAATTAAAGGAAGTCTCTAAGGAACGCGTTCGTCATATACTTGATAATATGCAAAGAATACTGTTAACAACTGACAACGTATTGACCAAAGTCACAACTCTGAGCAGTGTTTGTGACTCCTGCGTCCAGCAAACGAACAAACAGTATTGTGCCATAAAGATCCTCAAAAATATTACTACTATATGCTAAAGATTGTATAGGTCGATGTGAAACCTCTCTCTCAAGGAGAAAGATAATTAACATGATTCTTCACAATGTTAATCACAAACAATACGTAATACTGCATTTATCAATCCATGGTTAACTAGAATATATCAGGTACAACAAGCTCATCTTACATTTTGTAATGCACAATTACCTTTCGCTTACTAAATTCAGCCGACTTTATCATAAATCATATTTAACGTTTTAACTACACCAAATAAAGATACCTGTGTTAGTGTGTATGCAAGCATACAGCATGCTCATATGAAATGATCTGAAGGTATCGTTCTCCGCAGCAACCATCTAAAACGTTTTTTTATCACAGAAAAGTGACCTGAAAATAAAATATCCATATTACCTTATTCAGTGTTTGAGCTGCAATGCTAAATGTCCTTCTCATCACTTTCAATTTTTGAATTAGTCCAATGACACTTCTCACATTATTCAAACAGCGTAGCGCCATTTTGGTTTACAAAAACGTCAGGGCGTTACGTAACTACGGATCCTCAGTAGGACAATTTACTCGTGGACTATAAAATTAGGTGGTATCCATATTATATATATTAGCATAATAACTGGTACCGCTGCTGAATGATATCACAACGCAAGGCAGGGTATTTTGTACTGAATTCGAAAAATGTCTGTAATATATTATAGGGCTGGATTATGTGCGATAATAATACAAGCATCACACGTGAAACACATGTAGTTCTTACATCGCTAGTCAGCCAAACGTCAGGCTTTTTCGTACTTTTACGACCAGGGAGTATACGTTTCGCTAAAACATGTTTACTCTCATAGGAAAAAATAGCAAGTTTTGCAATTGTAATGGTTATGTCTTTTCAAGATTATATCGTAGCTGTATGGTTAAAAATCAGTTTAAAGTTGATCTCCTCTGTTTTTGTATGACTGCCTCATGCGTTCTCTCTGACAATCATAATCACTTTGTCCTTTGGGTTTGTGAGAAATTTTATGTTTTATATA
>JAODKE010000037.1:1374970-1399647 GCA_026779605.1 Mormyrus hasselquistii
CCATCGGCCGGAACCAAATTCCTTGTATGTGTTCGCTCACATACTTGGCCAATAAACACGATTCTGATTCTGATTGATGCATGGGCACACACACACAGGAAATACAGCATGCGCTGGAGTTCAACTCTAGCTTTCTCTGTTTTCACAGAATAACATTATGCTTCAGCCAGACATACTATCTATGTACATTATGGGAGTCAAACAAGTGATGTCTCATGTTGCAAAGGCAGGGTTTTTTGGAGCATTTAAATAATGTGATTATCACTGTCACATTACAAGGGATGAAGGACGGGCGTTTCGATGAAACAAAAGGGACTTTTATTGAGCTGAAACTAAACGGAGACTGGAAATAAAGTGGACTGCGAGGGATCTAAACAAGAGGTCTACAACAAGGAAGAACATGGGCTGACAGGACGAGCAACATTAATGACTGGACAAGCAAGGACGAGACCAACGAGTACTTAAAAACATAGACTAACCCAGGGCAACAAGCATCAGGTGTGGCCCATCAGGAGGGTCAGGCAGATGGGTCAGGCAGACATGACGGGCCGGGTGTGACACACTGCATATGTTTCCCATCTCCCCGCACAAGCATAAGCTGTTACCACTGTGGAAGCCTTCACGTCAATTCCCCATGTGGGGCATGTTTTGCCTTTGCACCCCTGTGCTGACTCTACATGCTAGGAGCAAAGCTTAGTGAACCCCCCACATTCGCTGCTCGGGTGGCAATGGCTGAGCCCTCCTCCCCCAGCTGTAATAATAGGTACACCCTGGGTGGCAGACGCAAAATGCTTTGTTGTGGCTGAGGGGGGCTGTTTCCACCTGATGAAAGATGGGCCTTCCGGTCAACTGCGTTGTCTGATTGACACAAGTCATGGCACCCAAAGACATATCAAAACAGAATAAAGTAGCAGAGCTCTGGTTTTATCTGTGTGGCACCCACAGTGCAGGTTTGTTAGCATTTCTGTAATTGGATAAGTAATCCTTCAGAAACAGTAGTAAACAATGCAGGCGACCAAATTCACATGATGTTCACTCACATATTTCAGTCTCTCTTGTTCCCCCTGTCAGGTTGTAATTGTTATCAAGGAAAATGCAATTCAGTTATTAAATGGCTTTATATTGTAGTCTGGCCTTATAGGGTCACAGCATCTACACAACAACCCTACCTACTTATTTGACTGGGAATCTTGCAGATTGTGGCTTCCTGGGATGATGATAAGCCTGGTTTTCTAATATGAGATTCATAGACTCTCAGGCATACTACACTTGAATCCCTCACCTTTGGCCCTCTAGATCTGAAAAGAAGCACAGGAAGGCTACATTTAAACCCCCAATCCTGGAGGTGTGAGACAACAGTGCTACTTAATGGACCACTCTGTCACACACCATCAGATAGCCTCACAGTATAATAGCTGGCTATCATGACATAATCACTAACATAATTAATGTCTGTTGGCATTTCTTTGCAGAATGATTACTTTGTATCACCAATGCAGGTAATACATACAGGTGACAACGGTATGCCCCACAAGGGTGTCTAGGATTTTGGGACCAGATGGTTCAGAGTGCTCATTTTTTTGCATTTTACACTCTCCACCAAAAGCAGTGATTTAGCAGTTTGATTTCATATATCAATGCACCTACATGTTTAGAAATAATTCATGTCATGTTACTTCTGATGGGGACACTTACTGCCCTGTTTTTTTGTTACAAGTGCAGTTTCCATCTAACCATCCATCCTCCAACCATCCATGTACTGGGCTGCAGTAAGTACAGTTTCCTTCAATACAAAATAGAGAACAGATATAAAAACAAATCAGTAACAATATTAATCTGGGATATGAAATGTGTTCCTTTTCCTACTCCTTTTATTACTTGCCCGGGCTCTAAGTTAAAATCCATGACAACATTATACTACAGTTCTGTTCCTTTTTGAATGAAGTGTCATAATCTGACTGATTTTACATATAAAATATATTTGTTCTCTTTTGTTCACACTCAGCATTTAGCACCTAGTGGCTGCCGAGCAGAAGGCCCCCATACTAACAAGGTTAAATTAAGTTTGGTTTAGACAAGGAATAATAAAGGAGCCATGTCCTGAGTTTGAGAGGCAAGCCTGCCTCCTATTGGTATGGCTAGGAAATTGCATTGAAGTGAGGAAAGGGGTGATAAGATCATGACCTTTGAGTTAGTGGTTCAGGTTCTGAATGGTGTTTGACCTGTCTCACTTACACCAATCTACATGATCTGTCACCCCAGTCTATGTGACCTGTCTCACCCACACCTGCATATGTAACCTGTCTCCTTCAGACCTGTTTGTATGTTCCGTTGAGAATGGCACTTTATTACTCCAATACAAAGAGAAAATAACTGTATATGAGAAGATAAGGTGTATGAATATGGGAGGACTATAAAGATTTGGAGGGGCAGCCAGACCTGGAGGTGGGAGGCCGGTTGTGGGGGCAATAAGGTTGTTACCATGCCCCCTTGTACGAAACCCTGCAGATCAGAAGTTGTCCTGCTGTATTCAATCAGATACAGCATGTTCGCGTGGGTGAGTGGCAAGAGCATTTGCAATGATAGACACTGGCAAGGCAGAACCTCTCCTAATTACTCCACAAAAGGAAACAAATACCATCTAGGCTTTACTAATTAACTGTCAACCAAAAAACATTACTTTTCATAGTAATGGCCCTGGCATAGTGCTTTTGTGATCAAGCTATACTCAGTCTGTGTGACATTCATTATTTTAAATACCTCTGCTCTGTTCCTTCTGATGTGTAATTGTTTATGTGTACTTTTTATCCTTCCTTCTTATCCTTGCTTTGCTGAATGCAGCTGGAATGATTTGGAGCTCCTTAGAGAGAGTGAGTGAGACAGAGACAGAGGTGTGCAGATGTCAGTCAAGGTTAAAGAGTTTAGTGAAGAACCCCTCATCTGTGAGTCAATTTTTGACCATCATTTTTCTCATCTGTGAATCATTTTGGCGCAAGCTGCGGTAAGAACAGACATGCATGCAGCAAAGTGGGAGAAAAGGATACAATTTGTGTTTTTTTTGTTTATGTGTTGGTGTGGAGCACTTTTGGAGAGTGGGAAGATGCAGTCTAATTAGCTACTAATTTATTTATTCCCATTAACTTTTTTTAAACTCTGTTGGACGGCACTAATTCTGTTTGTTTCACTTTTGATGTTTTTCTTCACCAAAAACCTAACTTTTTTAATGACTTTCTTGATGTATGCACTGAATGCACAGTGGTGCATATCAAGCAAAGAAACGGTCTCACCCACACCTGCCAGTATGACCTGTCTCACCTTTACATTTTTATGTAACCTGTCTCACCCATATCTGTTTGTGTGATCTGTCTCATCTGTAACTGTCTGTGCAACCTGTTTCATTCAGACATGCCTCAACCTCACATGTCTACGTGACCTCTCTCACCCAACCACGTATGTAACCTGTCGCATTCAGCCCTGTCTGGGTGACCTGTCTCAACCTCACCTGTCTATATGACCTCTCTCACCAAACCACGTATGTAACCTGTCGCATTCAGCCCTGTCTGGGTGACCTGTCTCAACCTCACCTGTCTACGTGACCTCTCTCACCCAACCACGTATGTAACCTGTCGCATTCAGCCCTGTCTGGGTGACCTGTCTCAACCTCACCTGTCTATGTGACCTCTCTCACCCAACCACGTATATAACCTGTCGCATTCAGCCCTGTCTGGGTGACCTGTCTCAACCTCACCTGTCTACAGTATGTGACCTCTCTCACCCAACCTGCCTACGTAACCTGTCGCATTCAAACATATCTGTGTGACCTGTTTCATCCATACCTATTTGTGCAACTGTATCCATCTCAGTAAAGTACAAGAGACTCAATAATCATTAAGGTTCCATATACAGAATACTCATTGGTCATTCTAACCATCACAATACACTGCAGGGCATTGTGCAGGGTATTCATTGTGCAGGATACCACGCTATGGAAAACACAATACGGACTCCCTCTAAATAACAATGGGCCTCATTCACCAACTGTTCTTACAAACAAACTTGTTTGTAAGAACACGTCATGAATCTGACATAGGTTGTTCTTAACAAATTTCATCAGAACAAATCGAAGAGAATTCTTAAGAAAATATTGGTGAATGAGGCCCAATGACTCCATTTTATTTCTGGTGGGGGGCATAGTAGATCATGTGTTCAGACTTTGCATTCGACCACACTGTAGGATTGTTATACAACTGGTCACACTCCCCAAATACAACCCACCCTTGACTCCACTTGGGAAACTGAAAGCTTGGTGTGAATGCACTGTGTGCGTATGAGGCTGGCAGTATTTTCAGTGCATAATGGGCACTGTCAGGTGCCCCTGCACTGCTATTTACAGATACTTCCTGAGTAAGGAGCACCGATCGGTCCCACCCACTGCAGTGTAGCTCTCTCGTCCAACACTGGGCTCAGCTCCTTGGAGATTTGTGCATTTTTAAAATAAATTGTAAACATCTCAGATGAGCCATGTATTGCCATGGTCAAAGCAGCACCAAAGCCAGCATCAGCAGAAGGGAACGCCAATCACCATCTACTGTCATCTTGTTTGTGACCAAACGGCTGATGCTGATGGATGGTTGTCTTCTAATGACAAAAATAGGGTTGAATCCTAATTAACATATTTGTAGGACTTTTTTTTTTCCTTTTAGCGCAGGGGTTTATTTGACTCCTTTTAAAAATAATCAGCAGATTTTTCTCGAGTAGCTAACAGTAGGTTTCATTTGAAAACACAGTGACTGCCGAGAATCCTACCAAAGACACAGAAATAGCCATGGAGACCATGTGGAGGACCGTCAGAGTTAGATCAGTGAATGATTTTTATATGGCATACATTTGCGTTTTTTACAATCAAAAACTGTTATTGTAGTGACATTCAAACCACTGCTGCCCATTTATTGGTGATCAGATCCTACTTGAAAGAGACAAAATGATAGCCCAAACTAGGCTTATAAATTACAAGCACATTAAAAAGTGACACCAAGAACCTAGTCACTCTGTTTTTGGAGCAAGACTGTCACACTTTACATCAAATACAGGAATGGGTATTACTTTACAATAAGACTACTCAAATAAAGGTTTTATAATTAGGTTATCCATTTTATTATGTATTTATTATAAAGTGGTACCCAGAAATGGAACAGAGAACTAACTTTACTGCTGATTTCCTTTCCATTACCTGAACTTGATGATTTTAGACTGATATCGTATATACATGCTGTTTCTCCAGCAGGACCTGAGATGAAATGGGTACGGCCAGAACCGGAAGTAGCCCAACAGCCCTGCTCTGACTCACTCTGAATTGGTAATAAAAATAAAGGCAGGAGCCAAGTGCATGGCTGTGTAATTTATTGTTCTTCACTCCAATGAACTTGTCATGGGAAAGTTCAGCCATTAAGGATTCTGCCTGTCTGTCACACTGAACAGAGCCCTTGGGCATAGCGAAAACCGCCCCGTTGCACTCTACTGACACTTCACCTCTGCAGCTGTGAGGATGACAAAACAATGTGTAGGACTCAGCGAGTTAGGGTGTCTCTGACAAATCACCATGTGAGTCTGAGCTTAACAGCCAGAACTAAAAATGTGGTTCTAGGGCAGCCAATGGGAATAACTGATATTCCTTGATAAGTCAAGGTTTAGTCCAGCATGTATCTACCCCTGACATAAGTGAGGGAAATATGAAAATTGTAGGTACCTTCTACACATGCAACATTAGTTGCAAGGGTCTCAGTCAGCTGTCAAAAAGGTTCCTTTGCAGCTAATCATCCAGTACTATCCCTGTGTAGGTTCTGCACCTCTCTCAACGCTGGAACATTCCTGTGCTATTCTTGCAATTTTTGCATGGTACCTTTGATGTTTTTAATGTTGCAAAAAAAAGAATTGCTTTGATTTTTTGTTTTAGACAATTCCAATAAAATTAATAACTCTAATAATAAATATCCCAAAAATGTCACATAATGTAGTTTAATGTTACAGGAGAATTATTGCTTTTTGTAATGAGGGTTTCATCACCTGTTTTGGCCACAGGTGCCTCTGGGTGGCCTCTTCTCGGCCCTATGTCTGACCTGACTCATAAAGCAGCAGTTTTATTGCGGGGATTGTGGCTCATTCCCCATGGAGGAGGAAGAGGAAATGTACCTTTCACATTTCATTGGGAACCAGGTTTAAGGAGGGTCAGCTTCCCGGTCAGCAGACATCATGTAGGTGTGGAGCAGGAATTTTCATTTCGTCATTTTAGTCCTCACTGGACACTTTTATCTGAAACCTCACAGTTTACACTTTTTACAGGTAGATATTCATTGGGGTTACAAAAATCAGAACCCTCTCCTGAAACCCCACCCACCGGATCTTTGTGAGGATATCCTGGGAGACCTTCAAAGCTGTATTACAGGAATCTGCAATCAATGTGGAAACTAAGATTATATTCTCTCAGCTGCAGAGGCCTCAACGTAAAGTCAATAAATATCATTTGCTTTTCCTTCAGATAGATACTGATATAACAAGAAATATATATATATTCAGCCTTCTAATATACAGAGTCAGCTGTACATAAATATCAATAACTTATACATATTTCAATATCTTAAATGATTTGTAGTTCTTGCATGGGGATTTTGTGTTCCTAAATAAAAATATTTAGATAAGAATTTTGTAGTATACAGCTAAAAACACTGGGAATTGCATCCTATAGACACTTCCTCCAACTGTCTCGTGTTTCACGGTCTGCCAAGTCAGTACAGGGGCATCAAATTACAGTACTTTGAATTGACCTGCTGGAACAGAACCAGCTTATTAATATCTGGTGAATTGTTTGCATTCCAGCTCAGCATTTCAATGTGTATGACTTTCCTCTGCACAAATAATTGAGCTGTGGAAATTTGGAGCCTTGAACTAAGGCCAGAAAAGAATAAGGAAACTTTTCTAAGGAGACTGGTACGAATATGTGACTATTACTTGAAAATATTCCTTTTACAAATTTCCAATCAGCAGTATACAATGGAAAAGTGTTTTGTTCGATGACCCCAAATGTTTTCGTTTTCTAACATTGCAATCGGAAAACAACATTCCTATGTTGACATTGCCCTCTAGGGGACATGTACAAAACTGCCTCAGTCAATGTACTACAGCAGTCCTGGAGGGATGGAACCCTGTGTAGCTTAGTTTTTGTACTGTTCCATCAGAAATGATTCAGCTCAAGAGCTATGTGGTAATTAGCACAAGGAGTTAAATCAGGTGAGTTAAATGAGGGGAAATCTAAAAATGTTTAGGGCTCTGGCCTTCCAGGACTGCAGTTTGACATCCCTGTATTACAGCATGCACAGACACATTTGGGAAAAAGAAACACTGGAATATTCATGACTATATTGTGAATAAGTGTGGATAGGAAACAAAACACAGAATGTGAGCTGCACCCCAGGGTTGGGTATACATACTAAGCACCGTGCTAATGGGGATGACATAAACTTTCGGTCTGAGAATGTGGTGCGGGGATATACAAAAACAGGCGTGACTTATTGAAGACAGGGTGCTTTATGATAAAGTTCTTCATTGCCATGAAAAGAATCCTCGTTCCAAGTAGTTCTGTTCCTGACGGATGATCTACGTCGCAGTTGTTGAAAAATGAAATTGAGTTTCCTAGGAAACACAATATTTTAAATGTAAATAATGTGATGTATCAGTATATCAGGGGGAAAATGGTTGGTTGGGTTCTGTAACATTGTTTTTTACATACCTCAGTCTGGTTTCACATACACGATTATGTAATATAGGACTGAGAGTAGGACTAAATTCAACATAAACAAACTTACAAAGGCTAGATTTTCACTACATCCTGCACAAATTTGGTTTGCAAGGAAAAGTATTTCCATTTTCACAACCTCTTCATTTTGCAGAAATGGAAACCAGATCCTAAGTGAGAGAGAAAGAGAGAAAAAGAAATTGACAGAGAAGAAGAAAGCTTGGCTCCAGATTTAATGTGTTATATATGTGAGTCAGTCCGTGCGGACATCATCACCTCAGTCTGACACATTTATAATATCTATAAAATTCCAGATTTTACCGTTTTGTCATTTTATACTGCCGCACATATTGGAAGTTTCAACTCCGATCTGCAAAACTCTCCGATCTAGAGTCCAGTGATTTAACCACCACTCCAAAGTCTACGGCAAATGTGATCAGGTCTGCCTATTGTGACCCTGTATTAATTCTTATACTGATTCAGCTTACTCACTGATGCACAGATTGTCAAAAAAACAGACATGAATTAGGAACAAAAGTCTTTTTTTCGTTTTCCTCTGTCCAGCTACAGTTGATTTTTTCCTTAGTGTAATTTTTTCAGACGATGATAAGGCACGCTGCATGCAGGTGGCGCTATCCCCACAGATCCCCAGTACCTCCGACTGCTCCTCACCTCCTCCGAGAAGGAGGCCAGAGGATAGGTGTCACGACCAATGAGCGCCTGGAGCGCCTATAAAGGCGCAGAAAGCCAGGAATAGGGAACACGGGTTTAATAACAAAAAAGGAACGAAAGGAGCAGGCAAAACACAGGCTGACAATACAATGACGTGGACTTAAATACATGAAACTAATAAAGACAACTCAAAACAGCTGATAAACACCGGGAATCCACACGAGTCATCGTGACATTTTTTTTTTCATTTATAATTGTTGGATATTTTTCTTGCCTGCAGTAACATTGCTGGTTTGATTTTGGTAGATTGCCAGATGTTCAGTATGGCAATAAATTTGTCTGAATGATTATCTGGCCTTATCATATTCCCCTAAACCTATAAAGATTTCAAAGGCACTTCACATTTATTATTATTTTTTATTTCTGAGAAATTGTCAATAATGTCAAAATCCATCTACCCATCCAATTCCTGTAATCGCTTGTCCTTTTCAGGGTTGCAGGGGGTCTGGAGGCTATCCTGGAGGGTACAGGCACAAGACAGGGAACAACCCAGGACAGTGGAAAATATCAAAATGTTCAGTAAAATGGGAAGTACTCACCAAGTAGATGACTTGGACCATTATGGAAATGGACAGCCATACACCTTCCCTGGGTTTTTACTCACTACTCCTCATCATTAAAGACTAGTCTTATAATGAGACCTGATTACATCATTATTTGCCCTTAATGACACAAACCAGGATGCAAGCTCTATCCTCCAAAAGTTTGTTTTGATAGATAGATCTGTAAGCAACAGGATGAACTTTAGCTCCTTTTTTGTTTTTAGTATTTTTTTTCCCAAAGTTATTTGGAAATGTCAGTCTTGCTTACTTATGGTGCTTTTCCACTGGCATATTGGAGCCAGGCTATACTCAACCTGTACTGCAAAGAGAGATTAATTACAGTGCAATTCCAGCTCACTTTTGGTTTTCCACTGTAGAAGGGTCGGCTCAGTGAAGGTGTTGCTCGGTTTGGAGAACAACAGTGACATAATACCAGAGACACCCTTATTTACCATCCACATGGTATACATCATGATTTATTATGTGCTAATTTCCACTAACATATGTATGAGAATCACTGTGTTATATAAGCTTCAAACAGTAGTGGAATTAGTATTAGTTCAAGTGAGAATGAATCAATACATTGTGGTGTGTGATGCTACTAATGACGGATAATATATAGAATATGCCCTTTCTTCTTTCAGATAATCCACACATGTCAATGCAGATCATGGTACCTTTGTGAATTTCAACCAATTAGACGGTGGTGAAGCAACCAACTTGGTTTAGTGCGGTTATGGCTCAGTTCTTGGTGGCAGTGAAAAGTGCCATCACTGTGCATCCCCTGGGTTCCACAGCATGGGGGGAGGTGAGGTTATGGTTATCAAGGCCTCACTGGCAGGGTCACAGGTCATACCATTAAAGCACTTGTTACTTCTAATGGAAACCAGGAGGGCCATCTCCCTCTCACATTAGAGAGGAATCCCATGGGGAGACAATGCAGATGCTAATAAGACAGCATAGGGGAAGGGAGAACACACTGGGCTACTAATCATGAGAGAGAACATAGCAGAATTAATAAAGGGCCTCGCATGTCCACACACACCCTCTGAGCCATTATGACACATAGTTAATGAGGAACAGATTGCGTTCTAAACAACTATAACCAGATATTGAATTATTAAGCCAAATCACTTGGTCCAAATAATAGGTTACTTCGAAAGTAATATTACTGGAAATAATCAAATAATTAATAATAATTGATTCCCCTGTAGGGAAATTCTCTTTACACCTTTCCCAGCTTGTTCTGTGCAAATGACAGCAAGCTGGCTGCAAAGGGCAGAAACCTTTTGCGGCGCCTAGGAAGCTGTGGCCTAAGGGTCTTGGTGGCAGACGTGGCAAGGCCAGGCTCCAACCAGCACTCTTCTGATCACAGGCACAGAGGCTTAGCCCGCTCAGTCATACACTGCCCCCATCACAGTGATATATGTATAAAGAATTACAGCATTTGTACAATATACTAATATATTTATGATGGCATGATACAAAATTACAATTGTTGCTGTTATTATTATTAAAGAAATATACATGGAGGGGCATGCTGGAAAGACAGATGATCCACAGTGCAGCTTGTCAGAACACGCTTTTTTAGTAAGACTGGACAAAACAAGAGAGACCATGGGACTAGAAAACAAGGGTAATTTAGTATTACTACAAACAGGGTAAACCGTAGCACAAATACATAATTAACTAGAAATATACAAAGAAATATAAATGACAAATAATAAACAATCCACAACAAAAGGGAAGCAGGGATGACACAGTGGCCCCCACAGCCCATTTAGCAAAGGAACAGGAGAACACACTTGGAGCTAAGGACACAGGATTGTCAGTGACACCTGCTGGTCAAATTGGTTAGAAGACATAGGACAGACCGATCCTGACACACAATAAGACAGACATCCCACCTTAGGCTCCTTAGTGTCTGGTAAGAGTAGGTTTCAATTCACACAGTGTTCACACAGAATACAACTCAGACTGTGCGCTACCATAGTCAGGAACAATAATGGGAACAACCAAGGCCATACAGATACACAAAGGGAGAAATCAGCAAGACCCTGGTATGCATACACCTGATAGAGACAAGCACCGCATAATTAAAGCCTTTTTCTTTCACCTTAAAAACTCCAAATGCAGATGCACAGTGATATAAAACACAGGAGAAATCTCCTGCTAGCAACTGACTGGTTTAACACTACAACTTAACACTGTGACTTAACACTGGAAGTAGTAAGAGTTATAAGCTAGTTAGTCACTTGAATAAGCTGAGCTGCCTGTACCTTTTCAGAGCTTTATTTGAGAGGAGCCCTATTAAGAAAATTTATGACATTTCATCTCCTCCACAATGGTAATTCGGGGCAACTGCCTGTTCTGACTATAGCTAGAGCTAGCACTGTATATAAATCAGGGGTGGCCAATCTTATCCATAAAGAGCCAAGGTGTATGTAGGTATTTGGTTCAGTTGTTCAAAACCAGGTGTGAGGACTCTTCAGCCAATCAGTCCTCTAATTAGTAATCTAATTAGGGATTTGCAACAAAAACCTGCATACACAGCAGACTTTTCTGGATAAGACTTGCCACCCTTGATATAAATACACAATAATGATGCTGCATTTGTCCACCACAAACCATACCAATATTAGGAGTGTAGCAGTACATGTATTTGTACTAAAAAATGACGAGTCTTTTGGTTTGGTATGCATATGTATCAAATGAATGCAGCAACTGTGGAACCTTTGTGCGTTTGTGCATTTCCCCCGAGTAACATTCGGAAAGAGGTGGACGAAGCCACACTGCTATGCATGCACATGTACATCCTAATGTGAAGCTGGAAGTTGTTAATATGAAATCAACTACAGCATAGGTATTTTTAAAAAATGTTTCACCATAATGGATATTTATTTTGTTATGCTTCGTATATCATATTTGTGCTGCACAGTTATAATATGAAGCTGAAACCTGCTAATGTGAATTAGGTACGGATCAGGTAAAAGCAGTTTTTTAAAATGTGCACCTTAATGGATATTTATTTTATGTTTATTTACTTGAGAGAATATTTATTTTGATTTATTTTTTTATTAGTAGGTTGCAGTGGTATTGACAGAAACTTTTAATTTAAGAAAGTCATATTTTGTTCGGAAAATAAAGAAATAAACAAGCAGTTCATGTTTTGTTAATAAAAAGGTATCGAACTGGGACTTCAAAACTGAGGTACATACCAAACTATGATTTATGTGTACTGTGACACTTCAAACCAAAATAGACATGGAGACCCATTGAAAACTTTTTACTCTCGAATCATAAGCAGAAATGATCCTGTGAAGTGACTGGTCATTAAATGTCACGATAGCAAGTATCTGTGGATGAAAACTTACAACCTAACGCTCAGTGACACCTCTGAACATGGACAATTCTCCTATTTTGCTGGGTGGCTAAAATATTTATGCAAATAAATGTGTTTCAGACTGTGGTCTTGGAGGTGCATTTCCAAGGTGTGAAAGTGACATAAACCGTGATACCACATTGTCTGTACTTGCGCTTTCAGGAGGTACTCTGATGATGGTGCTGTTGTGAGAAAGCATGCCCCGAGAAAGTAGTGGGCAGTAATCCATCACATGCACGCCGGGTGGGGAGGAAAGATGATTGCCTGCTCCTGGGTGCTCATTCGTACTTGTTAGTGCTCTTCAGCACTTATGCAACAAGAGCCAAAATAGAGGATGACCTACAATTCACCCCCCCATTTCTCATTCCCCGGGCTCAGCTAATGCTCCCACCAATCACGATAACCTTATCAGCATGTTCTCTCTCCATCCTTAATTGTCCATCTTGCCATCTTTCCCCTTCCACTTTTCTTCTTTATAGCCATGAAGTCCCTGGATCTGAAGTACAGAGCCATGTCAAAAGCAGATCCATCCCAAAAGGCTTTGCTCCTGTGAGGCCTCATCGTAAACCCCCCTACCTGGAGACACTCAGGCACATTCTGTCCAAGCCTGCTTCCTAAATACAAACATTGCATGTTTCCAATACCTTGTCCTGTTTTTCTGATTTCAGCTTTCACGCTGTGTTAAGTAAAAAAAATAAGAGGAATGCAAAGCTAATAAAGCAACTCTTTTGTTTGGCTGAAAATGCCCTTTTTTCTCATTACCTTCTGCTGCAGAGCAGATGTGTGCTTATCTTTCAGCCATTAGTGCAGACCAGCTGTTGCTGGCACAGAGTTACATGGGGGCCACCGGTGATGACATCATCACAGCAGGACACATTGCCAGGCAGGCATCCAAAAAAAGAATGGATTATGTTAGCTGGGGTTTTCCCTCATTTTCCCTCGAGCTTCTTTAGCGTTTGTGTCCACAGTACAAAATAACTTACAGATCCATCAATGGAAACTGCCCCCTAATTGCCAGTGTTAATTGAATGCACTAAACTGGTTTGTGCTGTTCAAGTCACACTGAATGAATGCTCAGTATGCTACAACTATAGCTCAGGTAATAGGGAACGTTCCCAGAACTTTGGCCAACATTATATAAAGTTTGCAGAAAACGTTCTTTCTATAATGTTATCTCCACATTTAACATTTCAATAAAGGTTCTATCGATGTCAGCAAAATAACATTATTACTTCAACACAATTAATGTTGAAAAATATTTTTATAATAAAATATTATTTCATAAAAGTGCCATGTGTGTATACTTAAAATACAACATCCAGCCATGAACCCATGAGCTTTGAGGTGTACAGCCACAGTCCTACCCACTGCCCTAGCAGGCCCTTCAGTGGTTTCTGCATTATTATTGTACTACTAGCTGTAGTAGAGGGTATCATTGTAGGAACATCAGGGAAACTGAACACTGTGGAATGTTTCCATATCTTAACTGTAACGTTTGGTAATTGTTCCTAGAATGAAAAATTGTTAATGGGGAATGTAACTTTATTTAGAAGTGTAGAAGAAGTGAATTGTGAATAAAATGCATAGGCCAATTCTTAAATTTGTCATCCATAATCAAATTGCTCAACAACAAAAACAAGGATCAAAATGGAATACAGCTGCAAAGCTATTTCATTTAAGAAATGGACAAGATTTATAGTACTGTGCAAAAATCTTAGGCAGTCAAAGAAAATGTTCTGATTTTCTGGTTATTAAGTATATATTGGCTCAGAAAAAAAAAGCAATTTAACATTAGAATTTATGTAAATTCACAGTAACACAATAAAATCTAGCAAGCATTTCTTCAATCCTCTAAAAATTATATCCTAAAATCCAAAAAGTTGATCTTTTTGGATGGCTGTAAGAACACTGCTTCAGTTCCCAAACCCATCCTAACCACCAGACCCATTAACTATCTTAATTAATTAACTGAGCGAGGGATTGATTAGTCAAGCTGATTGATTGAGTCAAAAATACATTAGTGTATTGGATGGTTGCTGCAAATATTGGGCTTTAGTAGAGATTTAGAAATGGTTAAGTTGACAATGTCAGGATCAGTCCCTGTCTTGTATGTCATCTTCCCGTTTGCTATCGGATGTCGCTGGCCATCTCATTCTGTTCTCTGTGTTTCTGTATGTTTATCACCCTTTCATGTTCTTACCATGTTCCTTTGCTCCGCAGGGCCCCACATGGCTGAATGAACTATGTGGGCAGCTGAAAACTCTGCATTCTTGCCATTATGTGGTTGTGTTTATATATTTCTGTATTTATTCATGTTCTTGTGTCTTTGATCTTGGTTATCCCTATCAGGACCTAGTTCTATAGCTAGTGTATGTGTCGTTTTATAAAAATCTGTGAATGCAATCAAAAAAGTAAAAGTCTTGATTGTTTTTATGTGTTTGATCTTGGTTATCCCTACTCTGACCTAGTTTTATAGTTATGTCTTGTTTGACCTACGTTTGTAGTATCTCCTAGTGTTTCAGTCCCTAGTGTTCATTGATTACCCATGCAAGTTTCTCATTTGGTGTGAAGACTCGCTCGTCTGCTCCTCCCGTGTGCCATGCCTCGTCATCAACTCTGTGTGGAATCCCTGTGTTTACCAGTTGTTCCTGCTTCTTGTCATTAGTCCATTGTTTTTAGTCCGCGATTCAGTTTGTTTCCCCAGTCTGGTCATTATATTGTCAGTCTGTTTTCACCTGCTTTTCTCGTGATTAAACCCGTGTTCCCCGATTCCTGGCTTCCTGCGCCTTTGTCTTCTGACAGAATGACCGGACTTCTAAAACTGGTAAACCCCCTGACTGAGGATGCCTACCTTGATCTGGTGGATGAACGTACCTACTGGCTCGATCAGCCTGAAGTCTAGGAGGATCCCCTGCTTCAGGCTTTAGCCTACCGGGGCAGGGACGTCCTGGAAAAGATGTCCCTCCCCGGAGACACGCACCTAGCAGGGGGGGGGGGTTGCACAATATGTTACAGCGGCTGAGATGCGGAGTGGCCAAAGCCAATATGTGGAGGGTAGCCCTCACCAGCGGACTGCCGTATGGGGCGCTCTCAGTTAGTGGAGGTTCCCCAAATTCCACCGATCACTGCAGGAAGCCGGAAAAAGAAGTGGAGAAGACGGAGACAGGAAGACGCACAGGAAGTCTCGCTCTCCACTGTCTGCCCTGCTGCATGTCGGGATGTTCACACCTGCTGCTGCATGCCCCGACTGTCTGCCCGCCACTTTGCTGCCCACCTCAGCAGTGCGCCCCATTTTAGGTCCATTTTAGACGCTATCCCGTGGGTTTCCTGGTTCGGGAAGCGGACAGCGCACCCAGTGGTTCCCGTGCCGGCTGTTCCCCCAGCGCCCTCCGTGGTTTCCATGCTTCTTGCTGTGCCCCCTGTAGTTCCTGTGCAGGCTGTTTCCGCAGCGCCACCAGTGGATAGAGCTCTGCACCCTGTGCCTCCTGCTCTTGCTCTGGTTGCACCGCCTGCGGCTCCCGGCTCTGCTACTGCCTCGTCCGCAATCCAGGATTCTGCTCTTCCCGTGTTTTCTGTGCCGGTGGTTCCTGTGGCGCCCCCAATGGTTCCTTGTGCCGACGGTTCCTGCTGTGGTTCCTGTGCCAGCAGTACCTGTGCCCCCCCATGGTTCCTGTGCCTATGCCTGCAGCTTCACCCCCCCATGGTCCCTCTTGCACCTCCTGCTCCTGTGTCGCGCCCCAGAGGTTCCCCTTGTGCCTCCTGCATCACCCCCAGAGGTCCCTCTTGCACCTCCTGCTCCTGCGGTACCCCCAGAGGTCCCTCCTGCATCTCTCTGCTCCTGCAGCGCCCCCAGAGGTCCCCACAGTGCCCCCTGCTCACCCGGAGTTGTCGGCTCTTGTGACGGGGCCCGTGGTTGCTGTGCTGCCACCCGAGGTCCTTCCTGCATCTCTCCCAGAGGTCCCTCCTGCTCCTGCGTCACGCCCAGAGGTCTTTCCCATGGCACCTCTTGCTGCGCCGTCTGAGGCTCCTGCTTCGTCGCCCCCTCTGGTTCCTGAGCCAGTGAAGCCCGCAGTGCCCTCTCTGGTTCCTGTGCCAGTGGCACCCGAGACACTGCCCAAGGCCCCTGTCCCCTGGGTCGCCTGCAGTTCCCCTGGCTGTGGTTTGGCAGTCGCCTGCGGGTCCTCCAGCTCCTGCTCGGTGGTCACCTGCAGTCCACCTGGCTTCGGCTCGGCCATTGCCTCCAGTTCTGCCTCCGGCACCTCGTCGGCTGCCTGGAGTGCGTGCCTTGGTGGGGGGGGTTCTGTCATGCCCGCTCGTCCACTCCTCCCATGTGCCACACCCCCTCATCAACCCCGTGTGGAATCCCTGTGTTTACCAGCTGTTCCTGCTTGTTGTCATTAGTGCATTGTATTTTGTCCGCATTTCAGTTTGCTTCCCCAGTCCTGTTTGTATTATCAGTCTGTTTTCACCTGCCTTTCTCGTGATTAAACCCGTGTTCCCTGATTTCTAGCTTCCTGTGCCTTTGTACGGCTTCGTTCACCTGCTCCTTTGCGGGTCATGACAGAATAACAGGACTCCGCAAGAACACGCCTCACCTCACTGAGGAGGAATACCTCGGCATGACTGATGAGGTAATCTATTGGCTCCAGCAGCCTAAGGTCCGGGAAGATCCCCTGCTTCGAGCTATCGCCATCCAGACCAGGGATACTCTGGAGACAATGTCCCTGTCTTTGGACTGGTGCGTGACCATATTCGCCGGCTACGAAGCGGGGTGGCCGAGGCAAATATGCGGAAGGTAGCCTTCGCTAGCGGACTGCTGTTTGGTCCATTCTCCAAGCTAGCGGAGGTTCTGCAAACGCCGCCACCCCCCGCAGAAAAGCGCCGTAAGAAGAAGTGGAGGAGCCAGAGACCGGAAGACACACACGAGGTCTCCCTGGACAGTCTGCCTGCCGCTGCGCTTGAGGTCCCCGTGTCGCCTGCTGCTGCCACTGTTCTGCCCGCAACACCGCCTGCTGCTGCCTCCATTCTGCCCGTGGCACCGCCTGCTGCCGCCTCTGCTCTGCCTGCGGCAGTGCCTGAGGTGCCCGCTGCGGCGCCCCCTGCTGGCCGCACGCCCGAGGTGCCTGCTGTGACTTCCTCGTGGTGGTCGCACACCCGAGGTGACCGATGTGGCGCCCTCTGCTGGCCGCACGCCCGAGGTGCCCGCTGAGGCTCCCCCTGCTGCCCGCACACCCATCCTGCCTGTCCTGCCGGCACCCGTCTTGCCTATCCCGGCAGCGCCCGTCCTGCCTGTCCCCATACCGCCTCGTCGATCGAGTGCGGGTTCCCCGGTTCCGACTCATTGGTTGCATTCACTTTGGCCGGCGGCGGCTGCGCCTTCGGCTACCGCGCCTCCTGCTCCCTCCTCCCCTTCGCCTGTGTCTTCTTCGTCTTCCTCCTGGCCCCCTCCGTCGATCCCTCCACCTTCCACCTCGGCCCGTCCTCGTTCCCTCCTGCTCCCTCCTCGCGCTCACCATGGGTCCCTCCGGCTATGGCCTCACGGTCGCCTGCTGCCCCTGCGGCTTCCACCCCTCGCCTGCTGGGGTTTCCTCTGGCTCCTTGTTGTCCCCGCCCTTTGCCTTCGTGCCCCCTGTGTTCACCCCTGGTCCCTCTGTGCCTCTCAGTCCCTTTGTGCCCCCAGTGTCTGCTTCTCATCCTCCTGTTTCTCCTTTTTTCACTCCTGGCCCCTTTGTTCTTCCCATTGGTGTTCCCCCTGTGTCTCCTGTGTTGTTGCCGCAGTGCTTGTTTGCTTTTCCCATGGTCCTGTCTCTGTGTCTCTTCTGCGTGTCTGTCCTGTTCCCTGTGTCCCATTGATTTGTTTTGTTCTTGTTTTCCAGGTCTTGTTTTCCGGGGGGGGTTCTGTCATGACCTGCTTGTCCGAACCTCATGTGTGCCACACCCCCTCATTAGCCCCGTGTGGAATCCCCGTGTTCATCAGCTGTTTTGAGTTGTCCTGATTAGTTTCATGTATTTAAGTCCGCATTTCAGTTTGTTTCCCCAGTCTTGTCATTAACGTTACATTTGTCTTAGAATTTGTCCTCCCCAAATAAATCCCTCTTTTATTTTATTTATGGCTTCCTTCATCTGCTCCTTTGCATGTTGTGACAGGGATTATGGTTTTTCCCATTGAAATGAAGGAATGGTCATCATTTACACAGGAAGACCAACTTGTGTATGTGTGTGTGTGTGTGTGTGTGTGCTGTATGTTCTTGTTTGTGTTCTCCTCTGCATTTTTCTGTGTGTAGTTTAGTCTTTGTTAATTCTTTTTTAGCCTTCCTGCTTTTTGTCTTGATCCCTTGCGGCCCCTTGTTTTTTCCTGTGTCTTTTGAGTTCAGTTTATAAATAAATCCCTTTTGTTGTCAAGCTGCACCATGGATCATCCCTTACCATGCCTTATGACAGATACATCTAGACAGACATAACTTAATAGCTTTAGACCAACATAAATATTATTTAAACATTGTTTCTTTTGATTGTCAAAATGCTAGTTCATACCTAACTTTTCTGCGTGCCCTCTGTGACTACAGATGGTCATGCACACAAGAGCTTGTGTCCATACTACATTTGTCTGCAGATGCAGATGATTGCGGTCAGTGCATGCATACAGCAGTGAATGACTACAAAATACTACTCTTAACTTATAAAGCTGTAAATGGTCTTGCACCGCAGTATGTGAGTGACCTCATTTGCAACTATATTCCGAATCATACGCTTTGATTGCAAGATGCAGGTCTTCTATTCATACCCAGAATAAAGAGGATTACTTTTGGGGGAAGAGCATTTGCTCATAAAGCACCACAGTTATGGATCATACTTCCTATTAGTGTTCGGAACTCAATCTCTGCTTTTAAGTCAAGGCTTAAAGACATACTTCTTTAGCCAGTCCTTTGGATAGTAAAATCTCCTTTTCTAAGGTGAATGGGAAATCTGGAGGTTCATGGTCATTTGAGATTAAAGGTGAAAGGGGGGATCGGTGCTGTCGTCCTGCCACTCTAATGATCACTTCAGCTGTTGATGGTAGTTTGGCTTGACACCAAAACCCGTGGAAACCATCATGTCTGTGCTTCCTTCCAGGTCTCTCTTTTAGCTAGACTGCCATAGTTGCTTTAGTACTGCCGGAAGTTAGGTTAGGTGTAGGGCAATAACTCTCTTTTCCATCTTCTTTTCCAAGCTGATCCCAAACTGATCCCAAACCAACACTATAATGCTTGAACCCTCACCTGGACTCCTTGGAAATAATTACAGTACATGAACTGGAACCCAACTGGAAACTATATGGACTGAAATTAATGTCAATGTAAATGCAGTTTCATGCTCCCCGGTCTCCCAGAGGAGGATGGTGTCCCCTTCCGAGTCTAGGTTCCTCTCAAGGTTTCTTTCTGCTAGAGGGAGTTTTTTCTTGCCATTGTTGCCTCAGGCTTGCTTGGTCGAGTTCTGGCCGAGCGCTTTGTGACAATGACTGTTGTTAAAAGCGCTATATAAATAAATAAAATTGAATTGAATTGATATTCCACCAGACCAAGATAGGGAAGATGTATTGTAACAAGAATCAAGCACAAATACAAGCAGTATAGTGAAACTGGTAAACTTTTATGAACAATTTTAAAATTATTAGCCTAGGTTTGGGTGGTAATATAGTAATATAAGACAATATAGCATACTGCCGTATTTTGAAATTCTTACTACAAAATTAGCTGGGACCATCTCCAACTGAAAAAAAGTGCCATAAAAAATGAATTTTATGGCACTTGTTCAAAATTCTGGAATGGTGTTGCTTTTGAAAATACCATATACCTCAGTATAATGTCTGTATGGTATGAAAAGTTTGATATGCGGGTACCTCCGCACCTACAGTTGTTCACTATAACAACTACAACAAGAACTATGTTTCATCTGTTCTTTCTTGGTTGCCCTCTGTTCTGTCTGTGTCAGTGCTGCCACCTACTGGGTAATACTTCAATTTTCTTGCACATGCATAGTGCACACACACACCAGCAAGCATTATCTCCAGCAGAAAAAAAATAAACTAGGTTACAGACATACCCTCCACAGTCATCTGGCACAAACCACTGTTGGCAACATTTACATCACCTCACTCCATCTAATGTGCATAAATTGAAGCTCTAGTAAAAGACCTGTTTTCTGTAAGTTTTGAGTGGTAAAAGAATGGCAGAGGTGGCAGAGGCCTTTAGGGGATGCAAGATGAGAGCTCTGCTATTGGTATTATTCTTTAGTGGTCTTGCCTTGCAGTGCATTGTGGGCCACATGGCTGTGTGCTGAAAGCTCAACAGAACTATGACCACTACTTTGCCCTATAGGCCTCATGCAATCCAGGAAATCCTGTGGTCGCATTTGTGGACTGCAGTATTTCCAGTTTTCTGGACGGCTGTGACAAATTGAAGGGATTAATTTCTTTAAGTAATGTCATTTCAGGGCCTGAGATGAACTGCTGCCACACACATTCACGTAGAAATGTTAACCACACATCTATCATTTACATCCTGACGACCAGACCCTTTCTTATGCTGAAAATAATGAAAAAAAAATATTTAAAAAAACTGAATAAATTTGCATTAAAGAGGATGTAAGTTCTGAGAGAACAGGATGCTGTGTATGTATATTTCAGGACATTGAAATACAGAGTAAGTCATTGCTTAAATGCTATGGGGCAGCATATGAAGAACATTTCAGGACCCCTTTTTGGGGTTATAATAATGTCAAGTACACACTGAAACTAGACCCTAATTTTGTATCTAGACATTATTTTATTCTTGATTGTGTCAGTTTTATTTATAGGACATGTATGCGTACGACCAGATAATCAACAGAAGCAGAAGGAGAACCACATAAGAGATGCCAGAATAAAAAGGCAAAATCTTTAGAATAAAAAGCATTTTCATTCATCTCATTTATTCACTATTGTATTATTTTAATAGTGCAGCCATAGTGCACATTGTTCCATTTAGACATTGTTTCTATTTTCAAGAAATATGTTTTAACTTCTGCCTTGGAGGTATTCAAAAAACTGAAACCAATCCCGAGATATGCCTCAATACAAACTTGTTATGTGTTTAACTCAAACTAAACCTGGAAGAGGGAGTAGATGAGAGGTTGGGGTTTAAGAAATGTGCTGTATGTTTTCTTTATACAATTTTTTTAGAAGCCTTGCTGGGTCACTAATGCAAAATTGAAAGTAAATAAAAAGATAATTAGAAAGAACCCAGTGCTGTCGTTTTACACAGCACATGGGTAATGACAGAGCAATTTCCGGCAAACCTGGCTACGGAGAGTGTAGGCTATCTGGACAAAACTGAAAAGCTTTCTTTTCCGGGAAAAAAGCCAGACCTCTGGGAGACATGCTGTATTTTATTATTTACTTGGGAGCCAGAACACCAACTGCTACGTGATTAGCGTTTTGGGAAACTTCACCTATAAACATAGGGAGGAATGAAGCATGCTGGGTATTCTGTGTAATACACACACCAGTTAACCAGTCCTCTTCCCAATAAAAGTCTGGCTGAAATTGTTGGCAGTTATAATCATCCTTCATAATGGAAATAAAATATGGCCTCAAAACAATTAAGCCACGAAAATGAATGATATGGCAATTAAACTGGCATCTGGAATTATGCAGCAAAAGATTACAATTACAAATGTCCCAAACAATACATTTGGGATTAAATTAGTGCTCATTTTAAGAAGCACAACAAAATTCTGGGAACACTCAAACCAGTATAATCCTCTCATTTAAAAATAACTGACCACAGTAACAATCCTATATATATCTAATTGTGAAACAGAAATAAAATCAAATTGTTAATTTAGCTGCTTTGATCTTCCACATGCTGTGTTTTAATATGAATCCATTACGAAGATAACATTTGGAATATGTCTACATAACTGTTAAAGTAGGAGAAATGAAAAAAAAAATGTTTATCGCTTACTTCAGGGAGGTAGAAAACAAGAAAAATTGTGTTCTGTCTGTATGTTTAGTGCCAGCTGCAATCACATACATAATCCTGTATCTTTGGATAATTTATAAGAGCTATAAATATAAATTTATAAATATGAACATAGGAACAGCTCCAGAAGGGAGAGTCCATAGTCTCCTACAAAATGGGCACCGACTCTAAATGCTCCACCAACTGATCAAGGCTACAAAGAGGACTACGCTGCCCCCTGGTGTACAAAGCTATCCTACACACTAACTTTGGTCTTAGTCTTAGCATGTACACTACAGTTGTTTGGGCGCACCCTTGGATTTAAAAGAAAATTAACAATACGCTGGGTACACCCTGGGCAGGTCGCCAGTCCACCACATGGCCAACATAGACAAGCACACTCAGTCAGTCTACTCTGCATGTCGTTGGACTGTGGGAGGAAACCAATGCATGCACAGGGAGAACATGCAAACTCCACACAGAAAGGCACACTAGGTGACGCCAGGTATCAAACCAAGTGTCATGATCCGCTGCCTGCCTTTTTCCCCGCTCGCCTGCTGCCTGGGTCACAACACCAAGGACCTTCTTGCTGTGAGGAAACAGTGCTAAGCACTGCAACACTGTGTCACCCCAACTCTATTGTTGTACTGTTTCAAAATATTTGACAAATAATTGTTATTTTATGGTTGTAATGGCTAGAAAGGCACAGTTAACAATTGAGCAGAGGATTCAAATCTAAATTTTGAGTGAAGAAGCATTCTCTTATCGCCAAATAGCCAGAAAATGAAATGTTTCTGAGCATGGAGTGACATACTATTTACAGTACAGAGAAAAAGGTTGACCGGAAACAATAGTGACCAGGAACAGTTTGGGAAGAGGAAAGTTACATAAAAAGGCTCAGAAACACTTAGTTGTGACGTGTAAAAGAAATTGGAATATGACTGCAGAGGTCAGAGGGCTGCAATTAATGTGAACAGAGGGAAACTGGTATCTCTTAATACAGTGAAGCAAAGACTGAGAGCAGCTGGACTGCGTGGTCGAGTTGCTGCCAGAAAACCTTTAATTCGTAGTCTTAACAAGAATAAGACACTGTAGGCTAAACAACATGAACACTGGAGTATTCAGGACTGGAAGCAGGTCTTGTGGACGGATGAAAGTCCATCCATGGGACAAGTTGGACCAACAAGTTTAAAAAGAGCATCTAGCAAATGAGACAGAACTAATTTAATGCTTGAAAAATTAGGTGCTGGGTGGGTTTGTACATGAGTTATGTCCAAAGATTGCTGGACAGGATGCTGTGAATCTGTGTTGCTGTGATAAACTTGCTTTACTTAAGCACTAGCATTTATTAAACTGCACTTACAATGGACAGTAAATTGTTACATTACACTTCAAATCCTATCAGTTACATTTATTTTAAGTTTTTAAATATTTTATTGTAAAAAAACAGTTTGAAAAAGCAGTGTATCATGTTTTGATTTTTTTTATTGGAGGGTGGGCCCAAACTTCTGGCCTGTATTGTACGTGTATATGACATTAAAACCACTGGCATATGAAGTAAATGACATTGATTATCTTACCTGTCATGGACTCTGTTATACAAGGGCATAATTGTCATGGACAGGTGACTGAGCATCTGCAAAACTGCTGATCTTGTGGGGTGTTCCCGGTATGCAGTGGACAGTACCTGCATACCAAGGAAGGTCCAACCGGTGGGTTCATGGGCTCCCATGGCTCATTGATATGTGTGGGGAGCGAAGGGTAGCCCATCTGCACTGATTCCAAAGGTGAACTACTGAAGTACAAATTGCTGAAAACGTTAATGCTGGCTATGATAGGAAAGTGTCAGAACACTCAATGCATTGCAGGTTGCTGCGCATTGGGCTATGTAACCACAGGCTGGACAGAGTGCTGATGCTGACCCCTGTCTACCACCACAAGTGTCTACAATAGACATGTGAGCATCAGAATTGGACCATGGAGCAATGGAAGAAGGTGGCCTGGTCTGACAAGGCACTTTTTCTGTTACATCATGTGCGAGTGTATTGTTTACCTGGGGAAAAAATGGCACCATGGAAACATAAGAACATAAGAAATATACAAACGAGAGGAGGCCATTCGGCCCATCAAGCTCGCTTGGAGAGAACTTAACTAATACAGTAGCTCAGAGTTGTCAAAATCTTATCTAGCTCTGATTTAAAGGAACCTAAGAATTCAGCTTGCACTACATTATCAGGAAGACTATTCCATAC
>JAODKE010000037.1:1414864-1426596 GCA_026779605.1 Mormyrus hasselquistii
CATCTTCCGACATTAAACCCCGTTTCCCGTCCGTCTGGCTCGCTTTGCCTCCTTGCTCGCTCGCCTGCCCACCGCACTGTGACACCTATGGTGTTTATATATCAAGAATTTTAAAATCCCTGAAATTCTTGGTCACACATATTCCCAATAACTTACAAAAAATATAACTGTAATCATGGCCATTCCTAATGGACTGATCCAGTTGATAAAGAATCATTTAACTTTTGGAAAAAAAAAATGAATATTACAGTTATCTCTGCCTTCGGGCAGTAGGTGTATTCTTGATTTTTAAAAAAGTGATAAATATACAGTATTTGTCAAATTTTTCAAAACAGAAGGAAAGCGATTCCTATAGAGGTAAATTCTTCTGGGTGTCTCCTATAGAGCACATGGATTCTACCTTACAAATACAGATTTAAAAAAAAGGTTACAGATTTAAAACACGGTTCTAATATCTATCTGACAAAATCCTTTTTTTCTAAATACTTAAATACACACACATGGTGGCATACCATTCATTCCTATGTGACATTTCCCAATCACAACACCCTAAACCCCTATCCAGCCCTAACCATAACCATAAATAACCAAACAAAATACAAGACTTTCGGTATTCAGGTTTTACCACAGTTTGGAAATATTTTGGTGATCTATACAACCCCCCCCCCCCACACACACACACACACAAACACACACATACACACAGTACTATGGTAAAAATCTTAGGCAGTTCCAGAAAATGTTTTTCAAGTTATTTTGGGAGTAAGTGCTAAAAAAAAAAACACCATTTGACATAGAACATTTGCAAAAAAGCAAGAATTTCTTCTGTTCTGCAAAAAAGATACTGATATCTAGTCGGATGGCTAGATGAGCACTGCTTCAGTTCCACAGCTATTGCATGTATTTATTACATTTGACCACCAACTCATTTTTTTTAATTAAGGTGCAAACCAGAACATGAAACGTACAATAAACAGTTATAGGAACAGGACATTAAAATATCAGAAAGTGTCATGCCCCGCTCATATGATCCTCGCCTCGATGTCCAATGTTAGAATTATCTTCCTAATAAACTCCACGTTCCCTGATTTTGGACTCCAGTGCATGTTTCCTCGCTCTATTTCTCTCCGAGTCATGACAGAGAGCATGGAGACAATGGGAGAAGAAAATGAAAGAAGAGAAAAAACAAAAGAAATATTTGCACCATTAACAATAATTATGGGGAGATTACGTGAATAAAATAAAATGCATATACCTTACATACACCTAGTTATATGTATAAATAAGGGTCAAGTTCTATATCAAATAAATTAGATAATAGCTACACTCCAACACAAGACAAATAACCATGGATATCTGTCTTACAAGCTTCCTTTTTTCCTCTACCAGGAAAATACAGAAAGATAGAATAAAAGAAACGAAAAAATAAAATGATAATGAAATCAACTATAATAATAATAATAATAATAATAATAATAATAAAGTTCAATGACAGAACCATTAAGCTTTATTTTGTAGTGAACATGTGTAGACTATTGAGGTTGCATAGTATACTGTATTTCCCCCTTAATTGTGGGCATGTGCTGTGTGTGAGCATGTATGTATTTGTGTTTTTCTGTGTGTTCGGGAACGTAAAAGTGAAACACTGGGGGTAGAGATGGAAGAGAGGTGAGGTATGATATGAACAAAACTGAAGAATGATGGAGGAATGGGAGAAGGTTGTTTTGTCACCCCAGGCAGGTTGGGCCCGCTGTGCACTGTGAGCAGGCCAGAGGGAGAGGCATGACAGCCTTCAGGACAACTCCCCATCCATGACTGCCCCGGCCCAGGCAAACCACACCTAACAAAACCTGCCACCCCTATCCTAGGATGGAGTTTGTGTGGATCTATTTTTCCCTTTTAATTTGTAAGTGTGGGAGAGAGAACACAGATCTGGTGTCATGCATTATGAGGTGCAGATCATGCAGGTTGGTCCAGCACAGAACAGGAGAAGTCAGTAGGTGGGAAAGCGGCCACCAGCTTTTTTAATTAATTAACTTACTTTGTTAAACAAACAGGTACTCCACTCTCCAGGAAGACATTATGTTTGGTAAAAATAGTATGAAAGCAGAAGCACCTTGGATCATATTACTCTATTAACTGATATGAGCAGGACCAGCCAGTCAGCTAACTGCAGCTCCCCATGTGTGAACCTCCAGTAATTGTGGTTTGTTTGCTTGTGTGAGTGTCAGTTAGGCTCAGGGCTTGACAGAGAGCAGTGACAGTATCCTGCTTGCTTCTGTCTCCTCAGGTAGAGGGACATGTCTTCAATCACTTCACAGGTCCCCTAATGAAACACTCAGTAACTGGTATTTCAGAGGGGTTACCATGGAGTCTGCTGGCTAAAGCCAATCAAAACAGGCAAGCAGAAACAGCAAAAGAAAGGGAAAATATAAGCTTCCATGTAATTGTTTCCTGCCCCTCCTGTTTTGTGTATTATCACTCTGCTCTGCTCTAACTGAATGTCCAACCATCGCGGTAGAAATATGAGTGACCTTATGTGCAGAGTGGTGGGGTTTTACATAACTCTAGTCCAGCTTGTCTTCTACTATATACAACCTTGTCTTCTTCTTTCAGAGCATAGATACCAGTTACCTGGAGAAAATTAAGAGAGCCTTATTCAGGACCACTATCTCCATTTATCTGCACTATGTATTTGTTCTTTGTGTGGCTCAGGAGGTTAGGATGACTAGAAGGTTTCCAGTTCAAATCCCAGCATTAGCAGGGGATGGAGACATGCAGAGAGGTGGGGCTTTGAGAGAATGTATATATATATAGGGGTGGAGACATGAGTGACTCCAGATGCAGAGGGGCAGGGCTTTCAGAGAATGTATATGTGAGGGGGTGAAGAACTGGATGACTACATGTGGAGGAGCAGGGTTATAAGAGGATGGAAGTGCAGTAAACGTTACCTTTTACTGAGGATGCCAGACAGCCCAAAGATAATTATGCAAAAAGGGAATTTTGGTGAACTGTGAGCGGGCAGGATTGCGATGAGTCGACTCACACATGGACATGGAGCTGTGTTCATGGAAGATGACGAGGTTGTAAATGAATATTGGACTGTTATGATTAGAGACAGAAGGAATTAATCAAAAGCCTTGTTAGCTTAACTCTCACATCCCTTATAATGATCATTACAGTTCTTTCTCTATGGGTTATTCACCCATTAAATTCCATAAACTTATTATGAGGAGTCTACTCATCCACCAGATGTCTCTTTTTTAGGCTTCTGGGCATGATTTAGGAGGCCAACAATCACGGGTTTCAGCTTGGTTTATGAAGTTATCTTTATTGCCTTGGGTGTTTCCTTATTATGTATTTCGGTTATATTATATATGTATATCCAGTATAGCCCTTCACTGTTACTTCTCCGTGTTGCCTTGGTATTGCATGCCCAGCCGGCCCTGACTTCCAGCAGACATCCCATGAAAATCACATCATGAACACTGCTCCCCGTGTCCTCAGTTAATAATGGTGTGCTTGGGTCACACACTCATACAGGTGGGAAACAAACAGTTTTGGCACAGAGAAAAGAAAAGCAGCACAAACAATACCCATGTAAGCATGACGTTACTCTGGGGGCACACAAAAGTTAAGCTTTGCTCTGTGTTACTATCGAAGCAGAAGCAGAACACTCCAGTTTACATAACCACCAGCAAGTTCATGTAATTGAATCAATCTTTTCCTCAGTTTTACAGAACCAGGACTACAAGCGGATGACAGGATGGCTTCATGCCTGCTTTCTTGCAATTCCTGCATCACAGCTGTAAACTCTCCTCCCAATGCAGGCGAATGTCTGGCACATTTGGTGAATCCTGGCTGATGAAGCCCCACACCAGATCTGTTTACCAGAGCTCTGCATCAGCACTTACCATATTACTTACAGTATAGGAGTTATTAAGAAACTTTAGTAGATACATACTGTATGTATAGTAGACATATAGTTACTACTACATTACCTGTACACTGGAGATATTTTTCAGGATTTATGATGGTTTTTGAATATAACGGTAATTCATGATACTGCTTTTTTATGACGTTTACCACAGTCCCATAAACACCCGTAAAAAGCTCTATAGTAACTGGGGCAAACATAACGAGTTGCGCAAAAGTTCCAAACTAAGCTGGAACATTGATTTCATTTAACCAGTATTGTTATTGCTTAAAACCACTCCTAAGAAAAAGTGAAGTGTAATCAAAGGGTTATCAGGCTTATTTCTTAGGAAATACTCTAATGTAACAGTATGAATGAGCTATATGCTGCAAGAACAAGAACAGTGAACTCTGGATAACAGTGTCTGTTGGCATTTATAATATTCCATGGTGCATAAAGTCTGTTTATGTTCAGCACTAGCACCACAGCACGTAAACAAAGCAGGTCTCTCTCTTTTCTCATGGAACAAAAGACATGCAGGTCATCGTAGTGCTGACAGTCACTGCATGTATGTGGAGAGACAAAGGTAGGGGTGAGGGATGCCCTGCACAGGAAACTCAGTTACACTTCACACCAGGAACAGGATTCAGATGCGGCAGGAGGTATGACAAGGTAAGGTCAGAATATTACTTTTGTTACTGCTGTCCGACTCTGTATTTGCAGTTTATGCAAAAGAGATTGTAGACAGGGATATCCTTATTATGTGCTGCGATTAAATGTGCAGAATAAGCAGCACAAAAGCCACTCAAAATGATAAACCTGGATTTCAAACTTTCTACCTGGAACAAATTATTACAGATAAACGAGGTACATGTGAAAAAATTAAGTGCTTGTTTACTAGCAACGTTAATATTACAAACAAGTGTTTTGCCTGATGGTGTCTATTTTAGTGATATTACATACGGGTATCACAGACACAAAGTCATTTCCAGAAACGTACCCTTACAATATGCTGTGGAACACCACTGAAAGCAGCTGAATGACCAACGCGGGATAATTTGAATGAGTCTCTTCACAGAGCCTGTTCTCTTCAGTGGTTACCACAAAGGGCTGTAATCTCCTGAAGATCTTCCATTTGTGCTTTTGAAATGTATTGTTTTTTCAGCTTGTGGAAACCAAGTCAGACTACAAGAAAATTGCAAACTTCTTTTGTTTTACATTCACGTAACCCCTAAGTATTCCATGTTGCTCTCTTTAACAATCATGAAGATAAGCAAATTTTACAAACTAAAGTAATCAACTGAAGTTTTCTAATCAGTATTAAAATTGTTACTGTACATTACAGTTTCAATCGAAAACTGCATTTTCTTTAAAATTT
This sequence comes from Mormyrus hasselquistii, assembly GCA_026779605.1. Lineage (NCBI taxonomy): Eukaryota > Metazoa > Chordata > Actinopteri > Osteoglossiformes > Mormyridae > Mormyrus > Mormyrus hasselquistii. The sequence goes on from JAODKE010000037.1 coordinate 1,420,159, forward strand.
TAATAGTTAAAAGGGTAATTTATTTATGATTTTACAGCAGTCCTTAGAATTTGAAGGTTCTACCACTACTAGTCTATCATTTTAAGTAATTTGTCAAGGTAGGGTGTGCTTAGGAATCATGCTGGATTTTCACTCTGCTTGTTTTTGATGGATCTCATTATGTTTGACATTGAGGCCTTCATCGGATAATTTCCCCAAGTTTATGTTATTCTGGGATGGATATTCACTCATGGAGTTACTGGCCATTTCAAGGAATTTGTGTGCGAATTGAGCAATCTTATTTATAACAATTTATTAGCCATAATCAAGAGAATATGACTGGAAACTGGGAAACCTGACAATTCAAATTTCAGTAAAATGCTATGGTTGTTCCATGCTTGGTGAATTTGCAGCTTTTTCTTATGTTGCACCTTGAGAATTAAACACTCAGTGCTTTTATACATCTGAATTCATCACCTTCTACTTTTCTATCTTTTCTGGAAAGCTGCTGCCCTCTAGTGTTAGGAGGTCAGACAGAGGTCTGTAAAATAGTAATGCTAAAAAAACAAAAACACAAAAAGCATACATAAGACATATAATGCGTGAATTACTTTAACAGCTGCTTGCTTTTTTAAGGGGTTATTGCTGTACCTAAGAGGAGATTAAGTACATTTTTGTTTTTCTAGGTTATGACTTTTTTTCAACAAAACAAAGGCAGAATGAGCATCACAAACTGTAACAGGTGAGTGATCTGTCTGGGGAAAAATTCTATGCAGACACAATCATTGTTTGGGCTTTAAGAATTATAGGCTCTGATCGGCATTTATTGCAGGTTCTGTAGGAATTATAATCAACAGTGACATACTGATTGAACACATAAATGTGCTTAATTTAACAGAAAACTCTCTTAAGTTCTAGTGTGTGTATACAGCTGTATTTTTTAATATTTTGCTGTACTTTTGGCCATGGTCTGCCCTGTGTGGGATATAATCAAATGTTTATTGTAACTTTACATTAATTAGGATACTCACGTTACACACATAGAATGTTATTTTCACAAAGGAGTAGCTTTTGCCTGAGTTTTGACTTTTACTTTTTATTTAATAAGTGTCCAGTGTGCTAGGCCAGGGAATTATTCAGCCAATTAATATTTTCATCCTTCGTAAGTGCAAACCTTTTTAAAAAGTCACACTGTTCAATATAAATCCAGGACACATATTCCACATCACAGGGCTGGTTAACATATCGCTCTGTTCCACAGCATGGAATGGCTGCCATGAATGGAACAATACAAAAGGGACACCTATCTGATGTTTGACAACTGTATTAGTTTTATTGGTAGAATAAAAATTAAACTTTTTTATCTAAAACTGACCCATTGTAAAACTGTTAACTCCAAAATCATTAACCAATAACTTTTAAGAAATGCTGTATGTTTAGCATGACAGGGAGCATGGTTGTACCTTCTGTATCACCCAGTATACTGCACAAGGAAATAAACAGACACTCTCTTATACATATTCATGTGCAGTCACACAGACATACACGCATGCACAGGCACAAATAATGCACTGACACACACAAGCACAAAGGTGAGATCACAGAGGGGCTGCATTCCTTGCCTTTGTTGGATCATCAGCTTGCACAAAGGCATACAGGCTCTCAGGCCACAGGCAGCTGTATAAGCAGTGTGGGCAACAGGCCCCAGCACAGCAGAGCTGTTATTTAATGCTCACTGGTGTTATTTAGTCCTCACTGGTGAGTACACACTCCGTTCAGTAACCAGAGACACCACATTGACTAGCTTTAAAAACAATGAACCTTTTTTAGTATTCCTCTGTCCATTGATATTTGCACATATTAAGCAAGAGCAATGTGCTCTGTCAGCAGGAAGGTGTGGAATTAACAGTTTAAAAATTGCACAACATGTAGCTTGCAGCCCATACTACACGGTTTCCACAGCTGTTGAAACTGCAACTTGGCTCTTAGTGTGTTTAGTGGTTAATCTGTCCTGGAAATCAAAGTACACAGTCTGCCCACTGAGTTGTGGGTTTATATAAGCAGACACCACAACAGCGACAGGCATATGTCTGCTTGCATCATTGCTTCCAAAGGCTGTGATATTGGCAAACTCTTCAAATCAGCAGGTAATGTTTTAATTCTGGTACAGAAAAAATGTGTGGAAACAGAGTTTAAATGAACTTTTCACAATGTGTCCCGTTGTGTTAATTAAGGGTTGCATGTTTTAACACAAGTTCACAGTTTACATTTCCTGTGATTAGCTTCGTTCTGAAAGTCATCTGACTAGGTTTAAATATTTAACCTGTATTTCTGGCTGAACAGTTTGAACAGGTCCAACTCTGAGATAATTACATGAGCAGTGCACTCATTTACATGGCTGCATTGCATGATAGTATGGATGCATTATTGTTATACATGTACAACATCTGTGTTTCAAGTGGTTACATTTCCTGCACAGTGTTAAGGTTACTTTTCTTGAAACTGACAGTACCGTCTGTCTCATTGATAATAACAGAGAATGGACAGTGAAATGAGAAGCAGAACCTGGTCACAAGAAAGAGATTGAGGATAATGCATCTCCAAACTAGTTATCCTGGGGAATTTTGTGACGCCAGTGAGACATTATGGCTTTGGATTCTATGGGCTCCATCTAAAGCGTATGGTCTGAAGTTCATGGCACAAAGTCTTTTAGGGCATGGAAACCCATTTTTTTCTACTTTAACAGTGGAAAATGAGTCACAGCACCAGGCACAGGGTCCTAAAGGGGTATACTTTGTCTCATAATTAGACATAGGTGTGTTTTGGGGCATTACATGCTATAATACAATCAAAGTGTCATCTCCCATTCCCCTTAAGAGCCAGGTGCACTTGTCAGATTGCTATTATAACAGTGGATTTGCCAGGTAGAATAAAAGAAAGCTTGTCTGCAGAGGAAATGGATCTCTTCACGTGTGAAGTGAAAGCAAGTGAGCAGACCATGTACAACAATGGCAGGATTCCACCAAAGCTGCCTGAGCTTTATAATTATTAATGATTATAACAATAATAACTACATGTACAGTAGTCCCCTGTATCCACGGGTGATATGCTCCAAGACCCACTGCGGATAGCTGAAACAGTGGATAATAGCAAACCAGCCACGGACCCCATATATAATGTGATTATTGTATATATACATATGGTAAAGTTTAATTGATACATTAGGTACAGCAAGACATAACCAACAATTACATGCAATAATAATAAAGTACATTGTACTTTACTAAACAGTACTGTACTATCTCAAATGAAGGGGTATTGATGTTTTAGCCTAGTTCTCAAAAGATGATAGAGCACTGAAAAAATATCATGTATCAATGGATGATGGAACAATGAAAATTATGCTTTTTATACTTCTCAAAGGATGAAGGAACAATGAAAAAACACCGTTACACATTTTACAATGAAAAATATTCCTTAATGTGCCCGTACATACCCTGTAAAGGGAAAAAATAGTTTGCTGTACTCACTTGGTGTGCAGGTTGAAACTTATGAACCATTTCTGGAATTCTTAAACTTTTTTTCATGGTAAACCGCAGATAACTGAAACTGTGTATTCCACTCTAATAATTAGCCAATTTCATTTGTCATTACTGCAATTAGCTTATTCTGAAGAATATTATGATTAACAACTTTGACATAATTCTTAAGACATTTTGATGTACATATAAATGGTTTTTCACGTCTTATTTTTAATCTTTTTTGTGTGTTTTTTGTATGTTATGTACTGCCTGTCACGTTCAACTGACCCTCTTGTCTCCTCCCTGATGAGCCACACCTGTTGCTTGTTATCCCTTGTTAGTTTTTGTATTTAAGTACCTGTTTGTCTCAATGCTTTCAGGCCCTGTGAGGCCCGGAATGGGTCCATCCAAGGGTCCAGAAGACTCCCTAGACATTCCCCATGGCCTTTTAGGGCAGCATTTGGGGTGTGATTGCATTGAGGAGCTGTAGTGTCAATATGTGTGTCTTTTTGTGTGTGAGTGTAATTATGTGTGTCATTCCGTGACTTTAGCTTAAAGGCAAGTCCAATGCTATGGTAAATGGCCCCCAAACCTTTTTGAATTATGAGGTTTGGTGTTGTAGGGTAATAAATTCCATGGATATGTATTCTTTGAGTAGGTTTGACCATGTGTGATATTTACTGTGTATCTGGTTTTCCAGTTTAACAGGATGGTATTCTTGACAATGGCTAAGGCAACAAGTATCGATTCTGCATTTTCAATTGGTGGGGTTATGTTTGAGAGATCTCCAAGTAGACAAACGGAAGGAGATAATGGAATGCTGCAGCTCAGTATAGAGGAGATTCTAGTTAGTGATTTCTTTCCAGAAACTTTGAATTGGTGGGCAGAGCCAGAGACAATGAAAATAGGTATCTGATGTGTGTAGTGCACGCTGTGAATGTGTTTCTAGAAAGCCATTTTATACTGTACATCTTGTCCTGAGTGATGTGTGCTCTATGTATTTTCTTATTGAATTAGTTGCAGGTTAGTGTTTTAGTTATAGTGAAGGTGTTTTTGCATATTTAGCTCCAAAATTCAGTGTTTTGTATATGGTAGGTCCTTATCCCAAGCTCTGATTGGGATGGAAATTGTTGTACCTACATTGGATATTAGTTATTGTATATTAGTATAATTTGGATAGAATTTTTCTTTGTGCCAGTTTTCTTTGGTGGTACTTTTGATTGATCTTAAATCTAAGTCTAGACTTAATGTGGAGGTATTGTTCTTTCCCAATGTCATACTTCTGGAGTAATTGTTGGATGATGGCAAATGTGGAGGTCTGTGATACCCTTTTGTTTCTAGGTACTAAAAAAAGTAAAGTTTTGTTGACTGGAATATCCAGGTTGTGCCAAATTTGAGGTGTATTTAACTTTATTGTAAATTTTGAAGATTTAGTTTATTTGCCACCAGGCTGTTGACGTATGTTAATTACTCTTGTTAAAACAGTTGTGGTGTGTTATGGAAATGTTTACACCATGTTCCAAATTATTATGCAAATTGTATTTGTGTCATAAGATTATGGGATGGTATTGTGTTTCAGGGCTCTTTGGATCACTCAAATCAATATTGGACAACTGTGATAATTAGTTTGCCAGGTGAGCACAATTAAAGGAAAAACTACTAAAGGAAGTTCCACATTAAGCAGGCCACTGTTTTCAAGCAATATGGAAGAGAAAAGTATCTCTCTGCTGCTGAAAAGTGTGAAATAGTTGAATGCTTAGGACAAGGTATAAAAACTTTAGATATTTCATGAGAACTTAAGTGTGATCATCGTACTTTTAAGAGATTTGTGGCTGAGTCAGCGCATGCACGGGTTCATGCAGATAAAGACACAATGAGGAAGGTTTCTGGCAGACAAATACATTAGATTAAATGCCATTACATAGCAGCAAACCGATATTTGAAGCTTCTGGTGCCTCTGGAATCCCGTGAATGTCAAGGTGTAGGATCCTCCAGAGGCTTGTAGTTATGCATAAACCTTCTATTTGGCCAACCCTAACCAATGCTCACAAGCAGAAATGGCTGCAGTGGGCCCTGAACTACATGAAGACTAATTTTAAAACGGTCTTGCTCCCTGATGAGTGCCATGCAACCCTGGATGGCTCAGACTGATGGAGTGGTGCATGGTTGGTGGACGGCCACCATCTCCCAACATGGCTACGACGTGAGCAAGGAGGTGGCGGAGTCATGCTTAGGGCTGGAATCATGGGGAGAGAGCTGGTCGGCCCCTGTAAGTGTGAAAATGACCTCTGAAAAGTATGTGGAGTTTCTGACTGACCACTTTCGTCCATGGTACCAAAAGAAAACTGTGCTTTCTGTAACAAAATCATCTTCATGTATGACAATGCACCATCTCATACTGCAAGGAATACCTCACAAGAAATATATCACTGGCTGCTATGGGCATAAAAGGAGAAAAACTAATGGTGCAGCCCTCATCCTCCCCTGACCTCAATCCTATTGAGAACCTTTGGAGCATCCTCAAGCAAAAGATCTATGAGGGTGGGAGGCAGTTCACATCCAAACAGCAGCTCCGGGAGGCTATTCTGACATCCTGCATAGAAATTCAAGCAGATACTCTCCAAAAACTCACAAGTTTAATTGATGCAAGAATTGTCAAATAAGGGGTCCTATGTTAAAATGTAACCTGACCTGTTAAGATGTTTTTGATTGAAATAGCTTGATTTCAGTAAATATGACCTCCTAATGTTGCAAATTCAACAAGTGACCCTTTTCCGTTCCGTACAACCTATAAAATGTTTTGAAACTCTGTTGTGCATAATTTGGAACAGTGCATTTTAAAGTTTTATTTTTGAAAAACATATCATTGGGAGGTTTGTTCAGTAACATTCGAATTATACTCTAATGGTTGATGACTTGAAAATTATGCTGACTGTCA
>JAODKE010000037.1:1435170-1446340 GCA_026779605.1 Mormyrus hasselquistii
GGGGGGGGGGGGCCTTATTTGCGGGGGGTGCCTTATTCTGACCAATTTTTAAAAAATGGGGGGTGCCCTAATTGTTGTGGATGTCCTATAATCGGGGAAACACGGTATCATACAAACTAATTATAAAAAAGAAAAAATTATATACAGAAAATGCAAATTATTATCACGAGGGGTGATAACTAATCCTCATAACCAAATGCATAAGCAGCTGCAAAACTATTTACACTCAGACGTGCCATCATCACCCACCTTCACACACGGACTGGGAAGCCCTTTTCAGTCCTGGCAGGAGACCAACACGTGAGTTCCGAGAAAGTGCCAGGCGAAGCGCGCTCTATCCCACGGCTGAGCTCCGGTCAGTACTGGGATCTCCCCCTTCCTTTATACTAAATTTAGCGTTGCCTGCGGGAAGGGGGTAAACTGGCCAGGCTCAGCCCTTCCCCCCAGACAATATGTTATCAAATCCCCCTTTTGTCCGAGTGATGCTGCTTACGATAACATAGTAAGATAGGTGTTCTTGCTCCAGATGTCCTTGCGCCATGCCTCCCTACCCCCCCTGAAGGCAATATAAGGTGCTGTATACTGACCCTCCCCTGTCTCCCGAAACTAAGAAGCCTTCTGCATGCCGATCTAATGGACCAGATAAGCATCCTGGCTTCTTTTTATCTTATTTAAGTTATTTATGGTGAAATAGGTTTTACGGCGGGTCGGTAAAGAATAACATGTTCGTGCAGTTCAGTAATATTCAGGGTGAATCATGGACAGTTGATCTGAATTTCAGGATAATCAGCCCACACACAATCAAAATTAATCCACTATTACAACTTCCCAGAATATTATAGTAAATGGATTAATTTCATGCCATGTGGGCAACGTGATCCTCCACAAATCCATCCTAATATGGACAGAAATGCAGGACATGATACATGGTTTTGTCCACTGGTGTTCAGATATATGTACTTTGTGTTTGAAGAAGCTACATTAAATGCTACAATACAAAATTCTCACAGTTCACATGGACATGCATCAGTGTGAGGCTTCACATCACAGGACCGATTCCTTCAAATTTCTTTGTTCGTCAGATTATTACATCAGTATACTGTGATGTTGCTTTCTTAAACAGGTTGAGTAGTGTGGCTACAAAAGCAGAACCACATGATTAACTAAACCACTAAACATGTTCCCATGTGATAAGACCAATCCCTTAACAACTGCAATTAGTTGCACATACCAAATGAATGGTATTAACAACATTGAAGTTCAGATCCTTTCAAAGTGAACCTGCCACTCTGTGACCTTATGCAGGAAAATTCCGGCCCTGGGGAATATGGTGTGCCGGCCAACACACTGGACCCATCCATCACCTGGAAAGAGATCTATTGGCTGAGGTCGCTGACACGTCTGCCCATCATCATCAAGGGCATCCTTACAAAGGAGGATGCAGAGCTGGCTGTGGAGCACGGCGTTCAGGGTATCATAGTGTCCAACCACGGTGGACGGCAGTTGGATGGTGACCCTGCCACAGTAAGCCCTACACTCCACTTTCCAGCCAGTCTGTGGCTTAATTTCCAGTGTCCTAGAGTATTCGATTCAGCTTCCATGTGCACAAACTCCCGCAGATAGATGCACTCTCAGAGATCGTGGATACGGTGCAGGGCAGAATCGAGGTGTACTTGGACGGAGGCATCCGCACAGGCAGTGATGTGTTGAAGGCCTTGGCTCTTGGAGCCAAATGTGTCTTCATCGGCCGACCAGCTGTGTGGGGTTTGGCATACAAGGTAAAGACATTCTCCCAGTTCTTACTGCTCACAAACGCTATCTGCCAGTATTCACTATCCCTTCATATGTTCTACTGACATTCTGTGTTACTTAGTATTTTCTTTTACCCTGTACTGTCTGTTCCCATGTATTGTTCTGGAAACCTCAAGGGCTTATTTCAGAATGTGTTAGTCTTTCCAGTATCAATGTGGAAGTCCTTCAGAACCTGTTGTAACCCAGTGACCATATGTATCAATTTTAGTTTTATTTAATGGCGTAAATTCTTGACTGGGCAATAAACTGACAATCAGACGGGATGAAGTGTAACGCTTTCTGCATGTCAGGGTGAGGACGGGGTGAGGGAGGTCTTGCAGATCCTTAATGACGAGTTCCGGCTGTGCATGGCTCTTGCTGGTAAGTTGCAACCAGTATGTTAATACCAGCACAGTACACTGCCCTAATACATGCACTGTTATGAATTTGCGTCTCATGGATGGTTTCCCTTTTCTTGTGTCCTGTGCTGACTGGGATAGGCTCCAGGCTAACTGTAACACTGTACTAGACAAACAGGATCCTATACAGGGGCAAGGCTCCTGTCACCTACAGATATATAACATATCATTGGATAATAGGGATGTAACGATAGCAAAAGCTCACAGTACAATATCACGATTATCCACTATGCGATATCTATCACAATATTAAAATATGAAGACATGATGACTTCAGAAAATGCCCCTTATTAAATAATAAATCAGCTTTGTTTTCACGTTACATTTTTTTCCTTTTAACGTAAAGGGATTCTGCTTTCCTTTTTTAAATAAAATAGCCAGCATATGCAAAAAACTTGCATGAATTGTGTTTAGGAATGACTGAACTCAACCAAGAACAAAGCAGCAGTCAGTAGTAGCAGTTGTTTTATAAAATAAATATTGTATGGAAAGATGGGTTTCATATAACAAAAAGAGGTCCCACTTTGCTTCAGTACAATTTTATTAGAAGTCTTCACCCAACAAAGACATGTTTCAGCATAATGCCGCCTTCTGGGTGCTACTGACCCTGTGCAGTTCCCGTTAAAAAAAGACACATCCTTGGAGCTCGAATAACTGAATGGAATCTTTCTATTTTTCAATGGAGTCTTAGTTGACCATTTCAAAGATGTGAGGGCCAACGCTTTACATGCACAGAAACCCAATGTAAGAAGCTGGAAACTCATTGCAAAAAGGAAACTTAAGAATTCTTTCGTGGAACCGTTTTGTCACAGTACCGGCACAGCGAGCACTTCCCCAGAGGACTTTGCATTATAAAGGAACCTATGCTGGGATGAGATGACTCTGACATTTGCAAGAAGTGGTGTGACATTCTTTAATGTTCTCTTGATCTTAAGCTACTTGTTTTTGAGAATCAAAGTAAGAGATTGGCTACGATCTATCAGGAATTTCCCAATCTAGAGAAAGTTCTCCAGCAACCAAGGATTTGTTGGAGATGTGTGAGTCCTTCCAGCATGGCTACAAGATGGAGGCGCAGCAGAAAAAAAAATTAAACACCAGAGAGAGACTGTGGATTACTGTAATGATAATGTTTACTCTCGGTTTCAAGGTAAACAACGCAGCAGAATGCTGCGAAAGGTCCCAGCACCATCTACTCAGTTGAGGTCAGCACAGGTATTTTTTGCTAAGAAGTCCTACAAGCAGTTGGCGACACAAGACAGGTCAAACGTTACAAACATATCTTCGAAAAAGCAAAGTAGCAACCAATTGAGTGTATTATCCAGGGGTCTGTCCTTTGTTCCAACTAAATGAAACAATGCCTTCACTATGAAGGTTGAGTTAAAATTTTTTAGTTCTATTCTACTTAAAGCTTTTTATTCAGAAGAGACTATTGATTCTGTTAGAAGAGCATGCTTGGGATATACTATCAAGAAAGAAGTCCGTTCTAGACCTAAAAGCATGTATCTCCCTCCTGTTCAGAATCATTTTAAGGAAACTTTTTTTCCAGCTGGCTGAACAGGACACTACTGACAGTTTCAATAGTATACAACATGCCATTAGACATAATCTTTTGTCTTCGGAAAATAAAGCATTGAGTGAGTTAATGTCTGATTATATTGTCAATAAGCCTGCCGATAAGAGGGTTCTCTTTTTATTCAGGATAAGTCAACTTACCTTAATGAGATAGAAAGGCAGCTTATGGACACTTCTGCATACAAGCACCTACATTCGAATCCTATTTTTAAAATTAAAGACAGCACGACGTGATAAGGTAATTGACAACAACAGGTTTAAATATTTCTTCCAGAATTTGTTTCAGACCAGTTATTTACACTTTACTCAAAATCCATAAAACTTTGGTCAATCCACCAGGCTGCTTGATTGTATCAGGGAATTGGTTTATTACAGAGCCAGTTTCCCAATTTGTTGATTATGATATAAAGGACTTGGTCTATTTCCTGCCCTCTTCTTAAGGACACATCTGAATTCTTGCATAAATTGAATGAGTTAAAGTAGGTGTATTTTGTGGGTTTCTATGCACAGTGGATGTTACCACTCTCTACCAAGCATACCACATGAAGAAGAATTACATGCATTATATTATTTAAATAAATACAATGTGTCATGTTTTGGATATTTACTTTTGCTTACTTGTGATGTTCTTACCAAAAATGTTATGTTTCAGGGCAGATATTTTTTGTGAATTCGGGGCACAGCGATAGCACCTTTAATGCACCTATGGCACCCAATTATGCCAATCATGTTTATAAAATGGATTGATTTTATTTCAGTTAACCCTTTCTGTCAATACTTAATGGTGTGGTATGATATATTGATATTTTTTCATGTGGAATGGATCAGATGAGGAGTTGAAGTAGTTTTATTATTCTGTTTAATACTAGATTGCCTTACATAAAATTAACTTTAAACTGTAATGTTATATCATTTTTGGATGTATTGGTGGAAGAGAGAGAGAGTCAGCTACACACTGACATTAATCGCAAGGAACCGGACAGAATTCTTGGTTCTTAGATTTTCATAGTTTTCATCTTACACCTTTAAAACATAATCTACCATCTAGTCAGCTCTGAAGGGTGAAACGGTGTTGTGACAGGGTTGATGTGTTTGAGATGCGAGCTGGAGAGTTGTGTGAGAGATTCTTGGGCCGGGGTTATAGTAATGAATTAGTTCAGGGCTGCTTGGATCGGTTACGTAATATTCCACGATCTGAACTGATGAACCATGTAGCACGGTCTAATGGCTCTAATACCTTTGTTACGCTTGTTTCTAGTGTTGGCCATCTCCTCTCTAATTCTTTGAAAAATATTGTATGGCACCATTGTTATATCTTTCGCTATAAGTAGACACATATGTGGGGCAAGTCATCCAATATCGGCTGTGTTTTTTGCTACAAAAGAGCCTCACATTTGAGACACTGCCTTAGATACCCTTATTCCCCTAACCCTGTTCAAACAAAAACAGTGTAATTTTCAACAAAGATAACAGAACACAACTGTCCTAGTGAAATAACCGTGTAATATCCTGGTAGATATTGTCATACTCCCTTCAATGGTATTTTTATTTATTTTTTTTAAATCTCAATATTTCAAAATGAGGCGTTTTTTGTATATCCGATCTTGTTTTCCTTTGAGACACCAATGACCATTATGGCCACCCCTATGTGAAGCAAATACAGACAATCCTGCGGTAGAGAATGTCCAACATAAGTAAATCATTTCTAAATGTCTTTTCTTTTTTAAATGCTTTAAAATGCAATACAGCGGGTAAAGTAAGTATTGAACACGTCACCATTTTTCTCAGTAAATATATTTCTAAAGGTGCTACCTACATGAAATTTTCACCAGATGTCGGGAACAACCCATGCAACCGACACATGCAAAGAAATCAAACCTTTGATGTCCATAAATTATGTGTAATAAAACTGAATGACACAGAGAAAAAGTATTGAAAATGAGAAAAAAAGCCTTTGTTGGTAATAACTGCTTCAAGACGCCTCCTGCTTGGAAAAACTAGTTGCATGCATTGCTCATTCTTCCACAGTCTTCAAATAGTGTATATCGTTACATCCCTATTGGAAACTGGTAAGGTCGCCCCCTCAGTATGCATTAGGGCCCCTCTAAAAATCTCTAGAATAATTCCTCATTTTATTACATTAATTCAGCACTGGTACATTTAAATCTTTCTTTGATTTTGTGCATCTAAATAATATCTGAACTTAAATGCACATTGACTTAATATGATGGTCCCTTGAGTGAAAAGAATCAGCAGAATAAATTTGTAAAATATAAAACTGAAGTTATATTGGGCAAAGAAACAAATGAAGAATGAAAATAGTCCCAAGGGATGAAGTCCACTGTGATGATTCACCATCAGAGATGAGCTCATAATCAAGCTCTGGGACATTTTAATAGAAGCCCTAGCCTAACATGGTCTCCACGATCGATCTTCATGTGACCTTGATGTCACTCACAGACCGCTGTGCTCATGTCACAATTCTGCTCTTGTATTAAACAGGTTGCAGGAACATCTCTGAAATTAACAGGAACCTCATTCAGTTCTCGAAACTCTGACTTGACAGCAGGGGGATCAACGGGGCGAGTCACGCCAACTTTTATACACATCCAGAAATTCATATACTGTCATCCAGGACTTTGAAGTAGTAATGTTTAAATTAATATTCAAGGCTATCAGAAGAATGGCCATCACATGATGTAAAGCAGACATGGTATCAGGCCTGTGGTATCTACATATAACTGTCATCATGAGTCTTTCCATTAAATCAAATTATTCTGTAAGAAATTGTTACTTTTTACTTGAATCATAAAAAGGCAGACTGTGTGATACTCATTTGATTTCTTAATATTGACAGGGCTCCCAGTATAGTATTAGCAGGTGAGGGTAACGGCACCTGAAAGCCTGTCTGCTGTAGGAGGACGTAGCTGGGGGTACAGGGAGTGGTATGTGTAGGTGGTCTGAAGACTAGGGGTGGGGTGGTCCTCACCCGGATAATATTTCTAGATGGTCTTAATGTTTGTCTTAAAATGTGAAAAAGCCCGGTGATTTGATGATGAAGGACCTTACCACACTGGCGATACTATGGCAGCATTCCTGGGTCGATTTTGGACCCTTATGGTAAAAAAAATTGGCTGAAGGGTGTGACAGAAACCTTGTTTCACCTCTGGGACTGACAACCAAGCTGCACACTGCGTAACGAAACTGGACCTAAAACTTAATGTCTTCCCATTTTAACCAATAAAAGGAGATATTTATGAACAAAAGTGATGTCTGTTGTGATCAGCCACTACATACATTTACCAGACCGAGCTACAAATCATTAAGAATCAGCCTCAATCATAGGACTTTCAGTAACCCACCCATAAACTCCCAAACACTGTATCGACAGATATACAGAGGTCCACACCCATTACTCACCTGCTTCATTATAAAAAAGGACAATATAGTTGGTAATGCTTTACATTAACTGCACTGTCATAATGCCTTTTATTATGCATTTGTAGAACATTCAGTGCACCTTTATAATGCATTTCCAAAGCATTCATAGACCATTCATAAGCAGCATGTAAGTATACACTAAAAAAAATTTAAAAACAGAAATTCTGTCCAATTTCTGCTATACTGCTGACTCCCTGGATTTTGGCCACATGATCTTGTTAGAACAGAGCTGAAAACAGAGCAGGCCATCGCACCTGGACTTCAGATTCCATAGGCTGACCCTCCACGACCTCTCTCTGCCTGAGGGAAAATGTCAGCTCCATCTTCTGCCGTATTAATGTCATGTTCTTTTTTTCATTTTAATTTCATTGACCAGAGAAACTCTTCCCTCTTAAAGAGTACAGTCATCATGGTGTTGTGGATAATCTGGCACATGATTGACCTCTCCACGTTTAACAAGATCTTACATTACATTAACACAATAATGTCAACAATTTCCTTCAGGTCCATTAAAATCTCCCAAGCAGGCTCCTGTTCTGGTATCTTATGTCCAATCATAAAAGGAAGTAAATGCAGCAGTGTCCAATTCTCATGTCCATTGCCAGCAACTGCTCCTTTTTCAAAGCTTGCTTTTGGATTTTTTTAGGCTTGTTTACTTTGTCTGAATACTGATATGGAAATGAGTTTATGTATTCATTTAATGCATCAAATGTACAGAAGCCTTTTGAGATGAGATTTTTTAAACATAAGGACAATTCCAAAGCGATGACTCCCTCAAAAAGGTCATGTAAAACATCTGGAGGAAATCCTGTTATTGAATGAAAGAACAAGAGATGTTTCACCAGTACACATTCGCTTTTACCCCATTTACGCTTTGCAGGTTGTCCTTCTGTCTAAGCTCTTCCAGAAATATATTACGTTGATCAACACCCCTCACCTGGAAATCATCAACTTCAGTGGTTGCAATTTGGTCACGACTAATTAAACAAAACCGACAGAACTTGTCAACAGTAAAACATTCATGAAAGCCTGCAAGACCATGTGCACCAAGGTTATCAGGACACACACAGTACACAGTGCCCTTTACAAACTTGCCCAAAACTTCAACAAAAACTCCCTCTTGTTCTTGACACCTTATGTCTTTAAGCAATGGCTCACAAAACTTGTCATAACCATATTGTTTGACATCCACACTTTTACCCAAGAGAGCTAGCTGAATTGAAGTGAGACTCGATCGGAACCTGGCTGGCAAATTTAGTACTACGCAATATATTGCAGTAATCTTATGAAGTTTTTTTAGAGGTGCCCAGTAGGTTACAAACTTCTAAATCATCAATATATAACGCCAAACTAATACATATGTGTTGTTGTCCCAGTATCTGATTGTTCTTATAATACTTGCCGTCTTGAAAAAAATGAAATTGTCCAGATAAACCTTTTTGATAAAATACACTTAAAAAAACTTTGTCCAAAAAATCCGCACACCCAAGTAAAGTCTCAAGTAACTTTGTGATAGATATATAAACAAAAGAGTTTTTATCGGCTGTGTTGTAGAGATATTCGGTAGGTTCAATAACAGGAAAGTTATATATATATTCCTTCTGTGATCTGTAGATAGAGAACCTTTCTCTGATGTTGTTAAAAGCAGTGGATTAGTTTGAACTATAGAATTAGAAATTACTTGCAAAACAGAATAATTTACTTCAGTTTTGTGTTTTGCAAGGATCTCTTTCACACTGTCGAGAGTTTGAATGTTAGAGAAAGACAGCTGGTTATACAAATCTTCTGCAATCTTTTGTGTTGCACCTCGAGAAACATGCAACACTGTTTCCATAGACAAAAAGATTGAAGCCAATTTGTGCTCGTGTCTCACTGTCTACATGCTCCATAATCTCTTCACCCTTGTTTAGTCTAACAGTATTTTCAGTTGATGTCCCTGCTTCAGTCAGATCGTTCATCAATTATCTCATCCTCAATAACAATTCTTGCTACTGTTCGAAAATCTTTAAGTGTACAATTTTTATGGTTTTGACTTCTGTAAGAAGTGAAGGTTGGGCGAATGTTTGTTTTAAAGGTACACTTTGAAAAGGGACATTGTACAGTTTCTCTGTTCTTTAAATGATGCCCAAGATGGTTCCAAAAAGTCTTTTCACTGCAAACCTCTTTAAAATCACACAATTCACACTGAAATGTTGAATTTTCATGGATTTTACCTGCGGAGTGTGAACTTGAGAGGTGTGATCATAATGTTCCAGGTGTTTTAAATATACATCCACAGTGTGTGAATGCAAGGCCAAAATGCACCTTGTCTGTGATGAAGGCGAAAATGTTTTAGAAGGGTCTCCTGACTGCAGCTTGTGAATTTGCAAAATTTGCACTGCATGAAATCCACTCCTGTAACACAAGAGACATATATAGCACAAAGTCAGTTTTGCAAAAGGCAGTTTTGCAACCCTCGGTGTAATTTGTTAATATAAAATGTCGAGAGATAGGCAAGATTACAGTTTGGCGTCCTGTAATCAACTGGCTATACAACCCACCCCACCCCGTGAGCTCACAGTCCATCCTATCCGTAATCCCTAAACATAACCTTAATTTAACTTAATATTTTTAAATTTAATGATAATTATCAGACTGTGCAAAGACGACAACATTATACAAATATTTTCTCAGTGTATTTGTCCAGGACAGATCCAGAGTAGACTTACCTGTTACTGTTCAGTACAAGTAAAACATGTAGCTGCAGTAGACAGGCACTTCATGTGTTAAACATGACAACAATTATAGCTGTGATCAGTGTTACAAGGTCTCATGATAGACATTAGAGGTGTGAACCTTCACTGGTCTCACGATTCGATTACGATCATAATGTCAACGATTTGATTCGATTCAATATCTCCCATCCCATCAATTAATTTTTTTTTGTGCATCCTAGGGATGTACGGTATACCGGTACTGTGAAAATACTGGTATTTATTATTTTTCAAACGCTACAATATCAAAAGTTTGCTCAGTTCGGTATTTCATCCGCTGTTCCGATTTTCACCACCATGCGGCAGTGTTGCGCAAACTGGCCTAAAACCGGCAAGCGTGATAACAAACGGCGATGGATCACACAGATGAAACGCGCTCTACACGTCCGAAATTAATAAATAACGAGAGTGGTAGAAGTGAAATATGGCATTACTTTGCCTACAAAAGTGATGAAAAGGGTGAACCCACAGACCTCAATGCACCAGTCTGCAAGCACTGCTATAAATCATGTGCTGCCAAGGGAGGCAACACATCAAATCTCAGCAAGCATTTGTCACTTGCCCATCCTGATTTGTTCAAGAAGTTAAGAGACAACAGGTGAGTTTCAACTGATTTAATTTAGATTTTTATTTTAAAGGAATCAGTATTATTATTTTTAGTATTAGTAATAGTGGTGCAGAGCATATTATTGCTGTAGAGAGAGAGGAGAGAGAGAGAGATTTTTTTAGAACAATAAAGTTTCTATTCTAAATTATTTAATTATTCATTCTTTTGACAGCCACAGAAAGGAACAAAAAAAAAAAACATCTTCAAGCCAGCCCACTATTTCAGAGGTACTGCCAGTGACATGAAAATATGAAAGAGGTTCCAAAGAAGCAAAAAGACTTAACAAGGCTGTTGCAGAGTTTATTTGCATGGACCAAAATTCCCATTTCAGTTGATGATAAAACAAGTTTTAGAAACCTTGTAGAACAACTTGACAAAAGATATGAGATGCCAAGGAGAAAATACTTTTCTGAGACAGAGATTCCCACTCTGCACAATGAAACAAGGTCTGTGCTTGAATCACAACTGTCCAGCAAGCCTTATTTTGCTTGTTCCTTACCTCCTTAACCTAGCTCCCGTCCTTGACTCACCTACCCTGCTGAGCCCGGCTTCCCTTGTCGTCCCGTCCTCCTGTTCTCCAGTCCCGT
>JAODKE010000037.1:1472416-1500522 GCA_026779605.1 Mormyrus hasselquistii
ATGAGGTGGCTCGGGCATCTGCTTAGGATGCCTCCTGGACGCCTCCCTGGTGAGGTGTTCCGGGCATGTCCCACTGGTAGGAGGCCCCGGGAAAGACCTAGGACACGCTGGAGGGACTATGTCTCTCGGCTGGCCTGGGAATGCCTCAGGATCCCCCCAGGAGCTGGAGGAAGTAGCCGGGGAGAGGGAAGTCTGGGTTTCCCTGCTAAGACTGCTTCCCCTGCGACCCGACCTCAGATAAGTGGAAGCTAATGGATGTATGGATTACGAATTATACCCTTAAACGAGGATGACATTTTGAGTGCAATAGAGAGTGGCTCTATAGCAATGGCAAAAAAGTAAAGATGAAAGTGGACAACCCTGACGCGTATCTTGATTTAAGGGAAAATAAACAGATTGAACATCATTAGTGTGGACACTAGCCAAAGGAGACTTGTAAAGCAAGTGGATTCAGGAGATAAAACGGTCTCCAAAACCAAACTTGCGGAGGACTGCGAATAAATACTGCCACTCAACTCTATCGAAGCTTTCTCTGCATCGATAGAGATCACTATTTCTGATTCATCAGCAAGTGGGTTTGAGTAAATTATGTCAAAGAGCATACGGAGATTAGAGGACAGCTACCGCCCTTTTATGAATCCATTCTGATCCTCAGATATAATTCGCGGCATAACCTCCTCAAGCCACAATGCCAACATTTTAGCCAGTATCTTAACATCTGCTTTGAGCAACGACAGAGGTCTGTAGGATTCACAGGAAAGCGGGTCCTTATCCTTTTTGAGAAGTAAAACTATTGAGGCTTGGGTCAAAGTGGGCGGTAACACACCTCGCTCTAATGTCTCATTAAACATGGAGAGAAGCAGTGGAGCCAGTTGCCTACTAAACTTCCTATAAAACTCGACAGGAAACCCATCAGGTCCGGGAGCCTTGTTGGACTGCATCCTGGAGATGGAGCCAAGCAGCTCCTCAAGGGAAAAAGGATCTTCCAATTTCAAGGCCAATTCAGAGGGGACAACCAGATTATTAAGATTTTGCAAAAACTCACGAATATTTGTAGTGTCCGTGGGAAATTCGGATGTATACAATTCAGAATAAAAGGATTTGAAGGTTGCATTGAGCTTAATAGGATTGGTAATAATTCTATTGGACGCGGACCTAATTTCAGGAATTAGGCAAGAGGCAGCCCGACGCTTAAGCTGGTTTGCCAACAGTTGACTAGGTTTATCACCTTGTTCATAGAACGTAGCACGAGTATATAAAAGTAAACGCTCTGCTTCAATTGTAGAACACAAATCAAGTTCAACCTGAAGATTCTGCCGCAGTTTGAACAAGTCTGGAGTTGGAGTGAGTGCACACCTCTGGTCCAAATCCCCAACTGCAGCAGAGAGAGTATTAAATTTAGAATGCATATTTTTATTGCGATGCACAGAATAAGAAATAATTTGCCCCCTAATATAGGACTTAAGGGTTTCCCAGAGCAATGAACTGGAAGAGCCCTCTTTGTGATTGTACAGCAGAAAATCGTCTATAGCCCGGGCGACAACATAACAAAAATCTTTGTCAGATAAAAGAAGAGAGTTAAATCTCCAGGGGGGCCGACAACGCTTATGAGAGACTAAATGAATGTCTGTTACCACTGGGGCATGATAAGAAATTACAATATCTAAATAATCAGTGTTGGAGACGTATGGATTAAGTGCCAAATCAATTAGAAAATAATCAATTCTTGAATAAGAGTGGTGAACAGAAGAAAAAAAAGAAAAAATTTTACCTGTGGGGTTCTTAAGATCCGCCATGGATCAATGGCATGGTATTTTAGCATAAAGTCAGCGAACTGCCATGGCTGACCTAGGTATAGAACTCGGATTGGAACGATCCAATAAAGGGTCAAGAGCACAATTAAAATCCCCTCCTAGGATCAATGTATGGGTATTTAAAAAGGGAACAGAATTCAACAAAGTATCCACAAATCTTAGGTCATCAAAATCAGGAACATATATATTCACCAGAGTAACCCTCTGCTGCAACAGGAGACCAGAAACAATAATATACCATCCGTTTTTGTCAGCAAGTACATTAGTTGGTGTAAACTGTAGTTTCTTATGAACTAGAATGGCCACCCCTCTAGATTTGGAATTAAAATCCGAATGAAAGACCTGGTTCACCCAGGAGCTACGAGCCGCATATGATCCTTACTGCGAAGATGTGTTTCCTGTAAAAACACCACGTCAGACTTTAAACGTCTCAGATGGGCAAAAACGTTTGATCTTTTAATTTAGCTACCCAATCCTTTAACATTCCAACTGGTGAACCTGACCGGAGAGCTCATCCCAGCAGTATTA
The DNA here is from genome assembly GCA_026779605.1 of Mormyrus hasselquistii. Classification (NCBI taxonomy): domain Eukaryota; kingdom Metazoa; phylum Chordata; class Actinopteri; order Osteoglossiformes; family Mormyridae; genus Mormyrus; species Mormyrus hasselquistii. The sequence continues at coordinate 1,474,759 of JAODKE010000037.1, forward strand.
GGAATTGTGCCTCTGTCATCCATTTAACACCCAAATGAAAAAGGAAAATAAATGGATACATTTGTTAAAAAAGAAAACCTCAGCTGCACCCGACCACAAAGAGCCACTTCCCCCCCCCCGAACCCCACAACCCCAAAAATAACTCAGAATACTAACAAACCCACACCTCAACGTCCACCTAGAAAACGTACACAGCAGTGCACTACTCCACTCCCAAAAAAGTATCATCCACGCGGGCCAGTAAAAGGCCAACACAAGGAAAAGCTGAACTCGGGAACTAATCGTGCATTCCATTTGCCCTCGGAACTCGGATTCCGAGTCGGATTCCGAGTTTCGAAGCCGGACATGACGACATGCGCACTCCCGTTTCTCAGAGATCCGAGAAATATCTCGGATAATGTAGAGGATCCCGAGTTCAGAATCCATGATGGCTGCGCCCTTTATCAACAGAAGGGAAAGTTGTAGTTTTATCCTGTTTAAGCACTACTTCTCATTTGTGGCTCATTAAATCGGTCGCACACACTATACCGTCCAATTTATCTGTGAATGTGTTGCTATGGAATTTTATACGTGAAGCATTGTGCATAATGTGTTATCAAGTGATATTGCTAACAATGGCTACCAATTAACCGGTCTAGAATTGGATTTAATGATTAGTCGGATTATTTGTCAGATTTAAGGTAGTTCGGGCAAATGGTAAGTGAACAAAGATAAAGGCCATTTTACCTTAAATTTGACAAGTTGTCCAGCTAAGCAAAAAATCTTGCTTTTTCATATATTGCTACTTCAGTGGCAAATGGAACGCATCCGACTCGGTTTTCCCGAGTTTTTAGCGTATGTGACATAATATCGTAATCTGAAAATCGGATCCCGAGGCAAATGGAATGCCTGATAACTTCCATCAGAAAAAACCTTGGCTCCCACCGAGCCTCCTGCCCCTTCCCGCCATCACAACCTTTAGGCAATAGTGAAAAAATTTGAACAACACAATATTATTAATAAAAACACCCCATAACAATCCAAATTACCCCAGTGAAATTACAAAACAAACCAAAACAACTGGAGACCTACCAAACTCGCATATAACTGATCACGCTAAAGCTAATAAGTCCAGAGTGTTTTGGAAAGGACTGGATAAACCTCGCCATACATCAAGATATGGTCAGCTTCTCTGCATAGATTTTGGCATCCTGAGTAGACAGGAAATCTTTGTCCACCCCATTATAGGAGATATGAAGTCGGGCTGGGTAAAACAGTCCGTAGCAGACCCCCTCAACTGTCCAGAGGATCTGCCTAACTTCGTTGAAGGCGGCGCGGGCACGAGCCACTCCAGCGGTGAAGTCGGGGAAGATACTTATAGCCCAGCCCTCACTTTTAGTTGACGTTGTTCCTTAGCCCGTCGCAAAATGTCTGCACAATCGGTATAATAATAAAATCTGACCACTATAGGACGAGGCCTTGAAGCATCTTTGGGCTTAGACAGAGGGACACGATGAGAACGGTTCTTTATCCAGGTTGAAAGCCTCCTTCAGCAGCGCTGCAATCTCAGTTATAGTGGCTGAGTTAGGGCCTTCAGGAACACCGAGAATCCTTATGTTGTTGCATCTCGACCTGGCCTCAAGATCCTCACATTTGTTCTCTAATCTAGCCACAATGGCAGTGAGATTGAATAGTGACTTTCATAGAAACAACATCATCTGAGCAATTCGTCAGAGAATGTTCCATATCCCAAATGGTCTCGTTTAAAGACACAAGCTTCGCGTTAGCGGTAGCCTTGTCCGAAGCCCACTCCGATCTCAAAGTCTGCAAATCAGGGATAATAGCAGAGAGTGTCTCAGCAAGGGCCTTTTGGAGCTCAAGCTTGATAATGTCCACAATCTCTGTTCTCACTGTGTTTACTATCTCCAGCTTCAGCGTACTAACCTCAGTTGACGCTACTGGGGAGGGTGAGCCTGAAGCAGCTGGGGGAGATTCTATGGTGGAAAGCGCGGATGCGGTCTGTTAACTAGGCCTCTCTTGGGTCATGCTGCGAGTCTTAGTACTTCTTCTAGCCATTTTCTCAAGCTACTACAAAAACTAGTGCACTGAATACAAAATGATTAAGAATTGGGATGGATGCCTAATCATAAACACAATTACATAATGAATTTAATCAAGAGGAGCGGGAGCCCAAAAAAAAACGTCTCACTCCATAGAGCTCAACAGCGCCCCCCCCCCCCCCTGTTTATATTTAAACCTTAATGAGGTAAATAATAATAATTAAAAAAAAAAAATTAAATGTTAAAAACTTCCAATATCAGTACTGAGAAACAAAAAGTCGTGTAGCCACTCTGATGAGCAAACTTTTAACTTTTTAACTCAATATACCGACTAGCTATCTTGAGTGTCAGTCAGTAGTATTGTCCCTTCAAAATTCCTTGATTAGTAAGTTCTTTGTGGACTTACAGGTAAACAATGATTGAAAATTATTGCGGTGGATGAGAAAATTCATTTTGAACAAATTTCTTTTCCCTAATATTTTCACTTCTTTTATCAATGAATGCCAAATATCATATGTTTATTTACTGTAACTGTTAGTAGTTTTACTTGCACTGAAGCTTTTTCTTTTTTATTTATTTTAAACATTAAAATTTCCATTTCAAAGAACCTAAACTCAGTAATGGACACATTGCAGTAATAAAAATTTTACTCTTAAATGTGAAAAAACTACAGAAAATATATTTATGATGTTCACTTTAAAATATATCTAAGATGATGAGATGTTTATACCTGTATCCTTCTCATTTTGGTAGCATTTACTTTTTCATCAAAATGCTTCATGCCACCTCCTAAATCAGATTTTGTGAGAATCACCGGCTTATTCTCTGGTATGAAAGCAAATATAAGCAGTCTAAGCCACTGGTTTCCAACCTTTTTGTCAGTGTGAGCTACTTTTACAAAGAAAATAACTTGAGGACTTGAAATACATGTAAAGTTTGCCACCTGACGTGTGGGGTTACCCGCAATAGATTTTGCTGACAGGGAAAGAAAGGGGTCCCATTTGACAGGTTTTACAGTACCAACTGAGGGTTGAAATGCCATTTTAGTCTTCCTATGAAATGCAGTTGACAGCTTGGTTACCAATGATCTCAGCCAGCTAAAGGTGCTTCCATACCAAATTCCAGGAATCTAGTTCCTGGTTCTGAGTTCCTGGACTGTCTCCACTGTGAACTTTTATAGCTCTGGCCACTTTTGTGTGTTGCTTCCTCACCGCACAACAGGAACTGGGACCTTTATGCTAAATTAGCATGGGAGATACAAAAGTACACAGGTTCAACTTCATATGAAACTACACTGCTACTCCAAAAGAATGAAAAATGAACAATTCATTTTGTTAATTATTTGCTAGTCATTGACATTTCACACAGAACTCCAAAAATGGACCGCACAAAATTATTGGCACCTTTTCTATATTGTGGGTAAATCGTTTTATTTCAAGCATATGATGTTCGTTTGAACTCACCTGTGGCAAGAAACATGATCATGCAGGCAAGGAGGAAGGGGCAGCTGGCGCAGGTGACAGCATGGCCGAAGCCGGTGATGGTGTTGTCCACCGACGTGCTGAAGTGACCGAAGAGGAGGGCAGAGGAAGTACTGTCAACGGGCCCGCAGGGGGCCATTGAAGTGGCGGAGGTAGGACTAGGGACGGTTGACCAGCCCTCAGAGAAGGATCCGTAGATGATAGGTGAGCAGGTGCCAGGGGAACCGTAGGTGAGCCCCAACCTCTACTCCGGTGTCCCCTCCACTTACAGGACACCAAGAGATGGGAGTTGGGTCAGCCTCGACCCTTTTGGGGGCGACGGTGGAGGAGTACTACTCCTGGGGGAGTCCATTGGGGCCCTCGCAAGAGTCCTGGAGGAACCCTCTCCAAGAGCGATGGCCCTACAGTCGTGGCCGTCCAGGAGAATAGGGCCAGGAGTCCATGGAGCTGGCAAGGCTAGAGTCAGGCTCAGGCAGCACAGAGACCATTAGGGCTGGAACTGGGGTTTGTACTGCGAAAGCAGGTCCTGTCTGTTCAAGGATCTCTGGGATCCGCAGGATAGCAGCCCCCCCCCCCCCACACCTGGCCCACTTCAGAGCCTAGTGCGTCCCTGAAAAGGGGCAAGCTACCTGTGTTGGCTGCCCCGGAGGGTGGCGACGCAGCAGCCAGGACAAACTGGTTGGGAACCAACAGGTCAGACAGTCCAGGTAAAACGGGCACGAACAGAACAGGCAATACAGGAGCTGGAAGGTTAAGTACTTGAGAGCCAAACTGAGTCAGAGTCTCGAGGGGTCGTGCAGCAGCTGCTGGTACCAGAGCCTCTGGAGCCGGGCCCTCAGGCGTGGCCGACAGGTGGAGGAGGCGCAGCTGCCTCGGGCATGGCAGCAGGCAAAGGAGGCGCAGTGGCCTCGGGTGTGGCAGCAGGCGGAAGAGGCGCAGCAGCCTCGGTTGAGGCAGGACTGCAATAGGAGTCGCCTCGGGCAGAGCAGGAGGCGGGGAGGCTGCAACAAAAGCTGCCTCGGGTGGACTGGTGCCCCAGGCGTAGCTGCAGGGGGAGGCGTAGCTGCTGCCAGCACTGGTACCTCGGGCATAGCAATAGCTGGAGGCGGAGCCGTGGTGGGGGCCATAGGCCACCGCAGGAACCGCCGATACTGGGCAAGCTGGGGGCCCGCAGGAACTGCTGACACTGGGCCTGCAGGGGGTGCCATAGGCGCCAGCAAAACAGGAGGGACAGACACCGGCAAGACAAGAGAGATAGGCACCGGCAAGGCAAAGCAGGAGGTATGGAATCTGCAGTGGAAGCTGCTTGGGGCAAAGCAGGAGCCTCGGAGGCTGCCGCAACTGCAGGAGGAGCAGGGAGCTCAGGCGGTGCGACTGCTACAGCAGGAAGCATGAGCGGCTCAGCAGCTTCAGTGGGTGGCGCTGTAATAGGAACCACGGGCTCAGCAGGAGCCGCAACAGGAGGCGGGGCTGTAGCAGGCACTTCGGGCGTAGCTGCAAACAGAGGTGGGGCCTCACGTGCAGCAGCAGGTTGAGGCAGGGCTGCAGGCAGAGCGGCTGCAGTAGGCAGGCGAGCAGCAGCAGGAGCCGTCGGCGCCGCAGTACGAACTGCCGAACCTGGTCCAACAGGGGGTGCCGCAGCAGGAGCCGCTGACTCGGGTCCCACAGGGGACCCCACAGCAGGAACTGCCAGTGGGATAGGAACGTCGGGCGCCAGTGGGACAGGCAGGACAGGAACGTCGGGCACTGTGAAAGTGGGCACTGTCCCTTTAAGAGCCCTGTGGATCTGGGGAATCGCGTCCCAGACCACCCTGGCCCCTATCAGAGCCGGGCGCATTCCCCGGAAGGGACAAGCTGCCCGCTAAGGCAACCTGAAGGAAGCGGGGACGTCCGGGGTGATTGTAGATTCCCCCAGATTACTTGGTAGGAGAAAAGTGGGGAAGAGAGTGCAAGCCCCCAAGACAATCGTTGGGGTTTCCGCCGGTTTCTCTTTTGCTTTTCTCCTCCGGCTCGTGGCAGTGGAAGGAGGCTGATCCGTCACCATAGGGACTAACCTTAGCGCAGCACAGCGCGACTGACTAGGCTTGCACCTCCGTGATCCTCTGTACCAGCTGCCAGAGATTTTTATGTACCTCCTGCAAGGGGTACAAGTTTCCGAGCGGGGTTGCCTCACCAGCTGGCCAAATCCCAGGCTACGGGGTCTAATCTGAGAGACCATGAGCAGTCTGCAAAAGAAGAGTGGTCGAAAATTCCAGTTGAGAGGTGTAACAAGCTTGTTGATGGTTATAGGAAGCGATTGATTTCAGTTATTATTTCCAAAGGGCGTGCAACCAAATATTAAGTTGAGGGTGCCAAATATTTTGTCCGGGCCAGTTTTTGAGTTTTGTGTGAAATTATGTCGAATTTGGCTTTTTTTCTCTGTTTTTCGTGTTGTTCCAATGCTCATAAAGGAAATAAACATGTGTATACCAAAATATTTGTAATTGTAACTATTTTCTGGGAGAAATGGTGCATTTTCTGGAAAAATTCCAGGGGTGCCAATAATTTCGGCCATGACTGTAGATTGTCATTTTATCCTGAAGTAACAGTGACAATGTTATCTAAAAAACAACTCCTGTAGCATCTTTATATTTTACTTATTGCAATATTTGATTTGATGTAACATTTTGAAATGTTTTATTTTGATTTTATATAACTTGACAAGGCTACAATTAGACCATTTTGTTTTTTGCTTTCAATCTTGAATTATACAGTATAATTTAAAACTAAAACACCTGCTGATGCCACATACATGTACATAACATAAAAGTGGAAGCAAAGGGCAGAAGCAACTTTCTAATGCCAGAGATGACCATTAACTCATCCCACATTTTCTCATGAATTGTAAATTGAGAAATGAGTGAAACAAAAACTTGTGCTGTAGTCTCTTATTTTTTTCCAGAGCTATATGTAATGTCAGCATGTAAACAACAGGTGAGAGCACCTGGCAACCAGGTCAGTGTCAGGGACCAATTTAGCAAGATTATGTTTTCAAAATTCAGTAAAACCTTGGATTGCGAGCATAATTTGTTCCGGAAACGTACTCGTAATCCAAAACACTCGTATATCAAAAAAAAATTTCCAGTTAGGAATAATGGAAATTCAGATGATTCATTCCACAACCCAAAAATATTCATATAGAAATGATTAATACAAAATATAAAGTAAAAATACATAAATTAACCTGCACTTTACCTTTGAAAAGAATCATGTATGGTGTGAGGGAGACAAGAGAGAGTAGAAGAGGAGGGTTATTTTGTAGGATGACTTTCACTATAAGTAACGGAGTCACTGCACTGGAAACTTTTTCTTTTTGCGCAACTTAACAAGGAACCTATCTAATGACAGCTGCTTTTGCCTCCTTATTGATTTCGAGGAAATGTGGACATTGCATTGCCGTTAAACAGATTCATAGCTTGCACTGCTATGCCCTTATTCGGGTGGTGCTTTCTACTAAATTTTGACTATACAAGTGAGGCACGCAGACTGAGACCAAGCATGGGAGACGATTACCCACAATCCTGCAGCCAGAGAGAGAGAGAAATTTTTGCTCGTTTTGCAAAACACTCGCAAACTAAGTCACTCATAATCTGAGTTTTGACTGTATATGTTAGTCAGCAGTTGCAAGGCAAAACAAGCCCTCATTCTTATCTGTATTACTACTACTATTACTAGGACCTTCAAGGGATCCATCTTCCACCCTGGAGATTTTAGTCCAGAGCACAAGGCAGGTGAACATGCAGGACAGGGTATCGGTCCACTACAGGACATGCACACTATGGATATTTAGTTGCCCATTTAGCAACATGTTTTTATAGGAAAATTTACGATAACAGGCAAAGTACTCTGGAGGTGTCAGGTAACAGTGCCACCCAGTGGAAAACCCTTCCTACAGCAGCACTGTATAAAATCATTAAAAAAAATACCATGCAAACGAAAACCTGGAGTGTTAGAGTAACCAGTTGTTTTTTTAAAAAAAATACAAATTTGCAGGCACTATTTGAGGAAATGGGTTGGGTGCAGTGTGAGTTGGGCAGTGGCCAAAAACACGGGACCTTGGCGATCTGATCCTCGGCTGCAGAAGGACATGGGAACTCTAGGGACATGGAATGTCACCTCTCTGGTGGGGAAGGAGCCTGAGCTGATGTGTGAGGTTGTGAGGTTCCAACTAGATATAGTTGGGCTCACCTCAACGTACAGCGTGGGCTCTGGAACTAGTCTCCTTGAGGGAGGTTGGACCCTCTTCCACTCTGGAGTTGCTCACGGGGAGAGGTGCCAAACAGGGCTGGGCGTACTTATTGCTCCCTGGTTGGGCGCCTGTACATTGGGGTTTACCGTGGTGGACAAGAGGGTAGCCTCCCTTCGCCTTTGGGTGGAAGGACGGGTCCTGACTGTTGTTTGTGCCAAATAGCAGTTCAGAATACTCACCCTTTTTGGAGTCGTTGGAAGGGGTGTTGGAGAGTGCTCCTCCTAGGGACTCTCTGGTTCTGCTGGGGGACTGCAATGCTCATGTGGGTCCGATCTGAACCCGAGTGGTGTTTTGTTATTGGACTTCTGTGCTCGTCACAGATTGCACGTAATGAACACCATGTTCAAGCGTAAGGGTGTCCATACGTGCACTTGGCACCAGTGCACCCTATGCCGTAGTTCAATGATCGACTTTGTTTTTGTGTCATCAGACTTGCGGCCACATGTATTGGACACTTGAGTGAGGAGAGGGGTGGAGCTGTCAAATGATCACCACCTGGTAGTGGGTAGGCTCTGCTGGTGGGGGAGGAAGCCAGTCAGACCTGGCAGACCCAAGCATATAGTGCGGGTCTGCTGGGAACATCTGGCAGAATCCCCTGTCAGAAGGAGCTTCAACTCAACTTTGCCCATGTCCTGATGGAGGCGAGGGACATTGAGTCCGAAAAAACTTGGGTAAGGAAGGAGTTTAGTAAGGCCATGGAAAATGACTTCTGGATGGCTTTGAGGAGATTCTGGTCCACCATCCGGCGGCTCAGATTGGGAAAGTGGTGCAGCATCAACACTGTATATGGTGGGGATGTTGCACTGCTGACCTCAGCTCGGGACATCGTGGGTCGGTGGAAAGAATACTTTGAAGACTTCCTCAGTCCCACCGACACGCCTTCCAATGAGGAAGCAGAGTCTGGGGACTTGGGGGTGGACTCTGGACCTATCTCTGAGGTGGAAGTGGTTCAAAAGGTCTTCGGTGGCTGGGCCCCAAGGGTAGATGAGATCTTCCCAGAGTTCCTCAAGGCTCTGGATGTTGCAGGGCTGTCCTGGTTGACACGCATCTGCAGCATCCTGTGGACTTTGAGGGGTGGTGCCTCTGGATTGGCAGACCAGGGTGGTGGTCCCCCTCTTCAAGAAGGGGGACCGGAGGGTGTGTTCCAACTATAGAGGGATCACACTTCTTAGCCTCCCTGGTAAGGTCTATGCAGGGGTGCTGGAGAGGAGGGTCCATCGGATTGTCGAACCTCAGATTCAGGAAGAGCAGTGTGGCTTTCGCCCTGGCCGTGGAACAGTGGACCAGCTCTATTCTCTCAGCAGGGTCCTGGAGGGTACATGGAAGTTTGCCCAACCAGTCTACATGTGCTTTGTGGACTTGGAGAAGGCATTGGACCATGTCCCTTGGGGAGTTCTGTGGAGAGTGCACCGGGAGTATGGGGTGCTGTGCTGCCTTATTCAGTAAGGGTGGTTCGGTCCCTGTACAACCGGTGTCAGAGCTTGGTCTGCATTGTCGGCAGTAAATTAGACTCAAAGTAGAGCCACTGCTTATGGATGGATGGATAATTAAGGAATTGGGGGCTGTTAAAAAATTTCAATGCTTAGAAGCTAGACGGATGGATGGATGGATGGATGGATGGATGATAAATGTTTTTCTTACCACCAGCAGGGGGTAATGAAAGTTCCACAAGCAGTTGTGCAGATTTCAACATCACCTTCTGGAAGGACATTCGTCATGGTGCCAAGCTGCAAGTACAGTACCTGTTATTCACACGCAGCAATGCAGAATGCCCCAGTTACTTCAGCATAGAGTCACTCTCGGACCCAGGGCAGCAGTCTCTCTTCAACTCTTCCCTGCCAACCAAGGTCATCATCCACGGTTACCGGTGAGTGTGAGTATGGTTTACACCACTGCAAACCAAAATGAGCATCCATAGGTGGAGTTTATGAGCTTAGCACAGGTGAAAGACTTATGTTTTACCGAGTGTATGTAATATACTGTTATACCCGTTTCTGCAAGTGGGTGGATTCTTACAGCATCCCCTATCTCTGCTTTACCAAGGGCTCCAGGCACAAAGCCCAGCTGGGTCAGCCCCCTAGCCCAGGCTCTGCTCAGATCTGCAGACTCCAACGTGCTGGCGGTGGACTGGGTCTATCGTTCCTTCATGTACTCCGTGTTGGCAGAGGAATACAAGGAAGTGGCCTTGCATGTGTCTGCATTCATCAAGGAGCTGAATGTGAGGGTGCAGCCTTTTTGTACCATCTTGGCTGATGCTGTCCTATCCAGTAGCCTTGCCTACTTATTTAATCACTGTACTCTATCTGTTTGTGCAGCCTATGTGATGCCCTAGACAAGTTTCAAAGCCAAATTTCACTTTTTCTCAGACAATCTGTGCTGGATTTGCTATACAATCTCTTGAGAATCTGAAAGCTTGAGTGTCATGCCAGATGCGTGAGAGTAGGCAACTGTCATGCCATATGTGGACGTGGAGCGGAGACAGAGGGGCGGCAGTCAAGAAATTGGGGAACACGGGGTTTAATCAAAAGATGCAGCCCTTTTGTACCATCTTGGCTCAGGCTGTCCTAACCAGTAGCCTTGCCTACTTATTTAATTACTGTACTCTTTCTGTTTGTGCAGCCTATGTGGTGCCCTAGACAAGCTTCAAAGCCAAATTTCACTTTTTCTCAGTCAATCTGTGCTGGGGGGAGGGGAAGAGTTGGCTCTGGTGGCTTGCTGAGTTGGTGCCCCTTCAGAAGACGGTGACAGCTTATGTTGTCTATCTAAGTATAGGCCATGGGCCCTAAACGGGAGCGCTGCTGGCTTGCTTTAGAACAAAACAAACAAAGTGAACTTAGTTGCAATGTGAGCCCATCTGAAAGTGAAACAGAAGCAGATCCTCTTCACCCAAATATTATATAATAGGCAACATGTGAATTGGGACTTTTAAATGAATATTTTTCATGTATAAGCCTTGATGTGAATATACAGACTACGGGGATATGTGATCTGCCCTAGGAGCATGGGAGCAGCCTGAAATCCATCCATCTTATCGGCATGAGCCTGGGGGCACATGTGGCTGGCTTCATAGGGACGTTGTTTCAGGGGAAGGTGGGGAGAATCACAGGTAAGATCGAAACCAGCATTAATCCACCCAAGGGCCCCAATTAAAGGAATGTGCAAAAATATAACACAGAATAAGGTAGAGATATTTAAGTGGCTCAGACTTAGCCCTTATGGCAGTTTGATCAAGCTTTATTGCAAAATTAATTATTAATAAATTATTAATCATTGAAAGGAGAAATTGGGGTGTACATCTCTCCCTCTCAGACCATACAATGCTCATCTACACTGATCAGCCATAGCATGAAAACCACTGATGGGTGAAATGAATAACACTGATTATCTCATTACAATGGCACCTGTCAAGTGCACCATTATACCGTACAGACCCAAATATAAGACGTTTTTTCTTCCTCAAAATACACCTGAAAAAGTGGTGTCATCTTATATTCATGGTCTAGACAAAAAAAGGGAACCGATGGCGCTAAATACGATATTTTGTAACGGGTGTTTTGACTTTCCATAATATGCTGTAGATTTGCCGTACAATCCCTTGCATGAGTGCAAGAGTCTGAAAGCTTGAGTGTCAGGCCAGATGCCTGAGAGTAGGCAACTGTCACACCGTATGCGGAACGCGGAGCGGAGACAGAGGGGCGGCAGTCAAGAAATTGAGGAGCATGGGGTTTAATCAAAAGGAGCAGAGACAGGGCAAGCAAACCCGCATCGCGTATTGACATTACAATGACCGGACTTGGGAAATAAACTGAAACGCGGACTAAATGCAATGAACTAATAAGGACAACTCGAAACAGCTGATAGACACTGGGAATCCACATGAGGTTAATGAGGGGGCACAGGAGGATTGGCACGATCGGAGTGTGACAGCAACCCTGGCAATGCCTGTGTTTAGCGTGTATCCCTGACTGCCATGTAAATTGCTGCCGTGCCTGGCTGTGCCGCTGCTACTATTAAACCAATTGTGGCTGTTACTAAAGACTAAGAATCATTTTAAAAGAGCTGTCATGTCATTTATTAATATGATTTATTAATAAGATGTTTTTTTATCCTCTTCAGGCGGGTCTTGTAGGTGAGTGTTGTAGAGTTTGCAATATACATTATGTACAACCACCCCCCACTCCACCCCCAAATAATACATTTGTTTTTTGGAACATTTTCTGTTCAATACACTAATAACCTGATTGCATGTGGTTGCTTTTTAAGTTGTGGCAGCTGGTTAAACATGGGCGTCCCTTGGTCCAAGTCAGTTCTTCTAGTTGATGTGTTGGAAGGAGGAAAACTGGGCAAGCGTAAGGATTTAAGCAACTTTGACAAGGACCAAATTGTGATGGTTAGACTGGCCCAGAGCATCTCCAAAATGGCAGGTCTTGTGGGGTGTTTCCAGTATGTAGTGGGTAGTACCTACCAAAAGTGGTCCACGGAAGGCCAACTGATAAACCAGTGATGGAATCATTGGCACCCAAGACTCACTGACAGGAAAGCTTCCGTGGCACAGATTGCTGACAAAGTTAATGTTGGCTGTGTTAGAAAGGTGTCAGACCCATAAGCATTGTTAGGTCCGATCACTCCAGGCTATAGCCCCATATAATTTAAGTCTAGCCTTGAGTATTTTAAGCTCTTTACTGAGAATTTTAGCTTTGATGCCTATTATCTTACTTAAAAAAGAGTCAAGTCCCAAGTAATCTTGACTTAGCCCATGACCTTTTCAATAGCTAGAAACTTCCCTGGTCAGAACATACAGTATATTTCATCTTGCATTTACGTAAATGTTTCTTTGAAACAGACCACCAACCAAAACATTGTTGCAGACCATGTAACCCCTTCATGCCAATGGTGGCCTCTTTCAGCAGGATAATGCACTCTGCCATACTGCAAAAATTGCTCAGGAATGGCTTGAGGAACATGAAAATGAGCTTCCAAATGTCCAAATGGCATCCAAATTTCCCATGTCCTAATCCCATTGAGCACCTGTGGGATGTGCTGGACAAACAAGTCCAGTCCATCGAGGCCCCACCTCACAACTTACAGGACTTAAAGGATCTGCTGCTAATATCTTGGAGACCTTCAGAGGCCTTGTAGAATCCATGACTCAGCAGGTCAGAGCTGTTTTGGGAGCCCTAGGGGGACATAAACAATATTAGTATGTGGTTTTAATGGTATGACTAATCGGTGTAGATACATGGTATATAACACAAAAAAGCACATGTAACAATTCAAAATGCTTTTATTTGGCTCTGACCTGATACAGTCAACTTAACGTGCTGAAGTTTCTAAATGTGTTTATTGGTTTTATTTGGCAATATTAATTTGGCAAAGTTTCTTTGGCAAAGAATCTCTTTCAATGTTTGTCCATATGACAGCACAACAGACAAATAACTGTGATCTCATATCGAAATCATTCATTTTGAATTTTGGTCCTGGCCACCAGGTTTGGATCCAGCAGGACCGAGTTTTAAAGGACATGATCGATACAACCGCCTGGACCCTACGGATGCTCTTTTTGTTGAAGCCATACACTCAGACACTGATGGTGAGTGCATCCAAATCAGACTTTGTCTCCTTTTATGTGACCTTCGCATTTTCAGTCTCTTAGTCCATCCATCTACTAACTCTTCATCTTTGTGCTATTATTTTTTTATTATTTAACTGTTCTTTTACATGATGGGATGTAACATGCTTTTCATGTCAGTGGTAAATTCCTTGCAGTATTGTTACAGATTTGTAACACGGAGAAGTTGAAGTATCTGTGCTAGGAACAGTATGTCGACAGCAGTGGTTCCCAAACTTTTTCTGCCAGGCCCCCCTTTTGCAGATAAGATGATTTTCTTGTCTCCTCTCCAAAAAAAACACACATACACAGGTTGGTCTTTCTGTATCCTATCTATAGATTCTTGAAGAAAGTATCTGTGAAGCTGTCCTTATGCATGGAATTACATTTGAACACGCGATCTTTACTGTAAGGAACACAGATTAAACTGTTGTTAAGTTTGTAACATTAAACATTTTACCTACTCTAAAATAGTTTTTATGTGAACTTTATTTTTCACAAAATAAAATTTAAAAAAATCCAACAACAGTGAACATTTCAAATGCATTAAAAGATAAAGCAGCTATTTGTTTCCATTCATTCCAGAAAAGCATTTTGCTGTTTAGTTCCCTGCCTTGCACCCATAACCCCCAGGACAGGCTCCAGATCCCCCACAAACCAGAATAGGATAAATGGTTACAGAAATTGGAGGGATGGATGGACTTTGCTGTTTGTGGTGTTTTTCGTCATTACTGCTGCTACACTTCGGAGTTTTATTTTCTTTCATATTAAATGTGAAATTTATTCATATGCCAATATGTTTTCCCTACCTAAAACCAACAGTGACACAGACATAGTGACAAAACAATTTACAGACAGATACAGTGAGGGAAATAATTATTTGACCCCTTGCTGAATTCTTAAGTTGACACGTTAATTAATAAATGAGAAGTCTATAATTTCACTGGTAGTTTTATTTTAACCGCAAAAGATAGATTATCAACATAACAAGCAAGAAAATATCATGATGTAACTGTTAAAAACCAATCTGTCATTCATCTCAGGAAATAAGTATTTAATCCCTTGGAACACATGCTTTAGTACTTGGTGGAATAACCATTGTTTGGAAGCACAGCTATCAAATGTTTCTTGTAGTTGGTCACCAGGATTGCATGCAAATCATCAGTAATTTTCATCCATTCCTCTTTGCAGACCTACTTCAAATCTTAAAGCCTTTAAGGCTGTCACTTGGATAGACGAAGCTTGAGTTCCTTCCATAGGTTTTATATGGGATTAAAGTCCGGAGACTGACAAGAGCACCCCATGACCTTAATGTGCTTCTTTTTGAATCACTCCTTTGTTGCCTTAGCCGTATGCCTAGGGTCGTTGTCTTGCTGGAAGACCCACCCGCCGAAGGGGTGGCTGAAGGATGAAGGTTCTCATCCAAGTTTTTACGCCACATGGCCCCGTCCATCTTTCCTTTGATGCAGTACAGCCGTCCTGCATCCTTAGCAGAAAAGCACCCCCAAAGCATAATGCTTCCGCCTCTGTGTTTGGCAATAGGGATGGTGTTCCTGGGGTTACAGTCAGTATTCTTTTTCCTCCAAACACGACAAGTAGAGTTGATTGGTCTCATCTGACCACATCACATTCTTTCAAGCCTCATTGGAATTATTCAGGTGTTCATCTATTGATCATACTTCAGACAGGCCCGAACATGGGCCCTCACGATCAGGGGTACCTTGTGAGCACTGCAGGATTTAAATCGTAATGGTATGATGTGTTACTGATGATGTTCCTGTTGACTGTGGTCCTTGCTGCTTTGAGATCATTAGCATGCTCCTCCTGTGTAGTTCTGGGGTTAGCCCTCACCATTCTTAAGATCATTGATGCCACATGAGATGAGATCTTTCTTGGGGCCCCAGACCTAGAGTAATTGGTAGTTATTTTGTCTTTGTTCCATTTGTGAATAATTCCACCAACTGTTGTCACTTTCTCACTAAGATGCTTGCTAATGGTCATATAGCCAATGCCATATTTGTGAAGGTCAACAATCTTGTCTCTGATGTCCTTAGACAGCTCTCTAGTGTCTCCCATGCTGACAAGGTTGAAGATTTAGATAGGATAGTGACTCAGTGTTGTGTCGGGTGAGCAGGCAAATGGGGAAGCAGGCGAGAGAGCCGTAGATAAGGGTAAAACGGGGTTTATTCTGGAGACACGAGGCAGATGGTGACTAAACATTAACAACGTCAATGATAGACCTGGGGATACTAACACAGACGCAGACTAAATACACAAGACAACTCAAAATCCATTGGAAACAGGTGATAACAATTAGGAAATAACACGAGGTGGGCGTGGCACACACAAGGATCGGATGAACCGGGCGTGACACCCAGGAATACTGTTTAACAAAGTAATGCCATTAAAAGACAATGATCGCTTAGAATCTGTTAATACTTAATTAAGTACTACTTGTGTTGTGTTAGTGCACATGTACTTGACCTAATTTCTTTCTGGCTTGTAGGAGATCAAATAATTATTTCCCTAGATTAATAACAAATTGATTTGTACCTGTTACATAATGATTTTTTTCTTGTTTGTTTTGTTGAAAATCTGTCTATGGTGTTAAAATGGAAACAAAATAAGCCTACCAGTGAAATTACAGACTTCTCATTGTTTTTATAAATGGGTCTAGTTAGTAATTCAACAGGGGGTCAAATAATTATTTTCTTTACTATATTACAGAAAATGGTTAATACTTGTCAGATGGATGCATGTTTTTATAAACTTGAAGTCTGTTAAATCAACATTATCCAATGATGTGCAACTATAATCAATACTAACTAAAGGCTTTCTAATTGGCTCAGTTTCAAATTTGTTGCTTTAATAACATTTTCATCCCATTGTTATTCATGACCAAAGTGTCGACGTTTCATCATAATTTTTAACATTATGTAATTTACATTTTATTATTATCTCATTTTCAATTTTGAAAAAATCTTTGTTAACAATAGTTTTTATCATAACACTGGTTTAGGCATCAGGACACTCACCCTTTAAACCTCTGGTCTAATGTGTACGATGGTCTTTTACAGTTTTTGGAATCTCTATCCCTGTCGGACATGTTAGCTTTTTTCTGAATGGAGGAAAAGACCAGCCTGGTTGTACACATTCTCTCAACCCGCTGAGTAAGTTGACACCTGCACACACAACTCAACAAACTCCAGCTTTTTAACATAAATAATCTGATCACTTCTTCCATTTGAAATTTATATCCAGATGATTTCCAGGAATGTGGCAAAATAATTCAGTTACTTGCATAAGGTATACAGAACAGTTATTGCCTGGAAAATGTCTGGGTACAGAATAAATCTAACCAAGAGAACTAATTACGTTTGTTGGCACATCTGGTTTGTTTTCCAGTGTTCGGTTATGTCGTTTGTGACCACATGAGGGCGATACATGTGTACATCAGTGCACTGAATGGCACCTGTCCCCTGTGGGGCTTTCCATGCCCAACTTACAAAGAATTTCTCAATGGACAGTGCCTGGACTGCAAGAAGACCTTTAATGGAACATGTCCTGAAATAGGCTGAGTGTCTCTCTCTGTGAAATGATTGCACAGCCAATATTGGAATAAAAACAACAGATAATAATATATCTCAAATGATGTCTATATAATCATATAATGCAGGAGGTTATAATAAATAATATATGATTAGTATTGCAAATTAAAAATATTTTTTTACTCAGTCTTTCAATGTTGATTTAATACTCAGTCTGCTTTTCAATACTTCATTTTCACTATTGAAAGCAAAAGAAAGTGTCATTCTCATGGTGGAATTTATTTGTGTACCTCCCAACAACATCCTGTAGGACTCCAGCAAAGGAGTGGCGTCATTATAGATCCTCTGCCCCAGGAGGAGAAGCTCTTCTTGCTTACCACCAGTGCTGCCCCCTTCTGCAGTGAGTGCAGAGGACCTGTCTTCTATGTGCCCTTAGTCCTGGAGTGCTCTAAATTCAGCCAGCCTATTATTTTAATTGATCCTGAATGCCTGAATTTTGTAGCTCATATCCAGCCCACATCTTGCAGCTCATCACACCCTGTTGGAGCTGCAGGTGTGGCCACTGCCTAAAAGCGCTGAAGTTCAGGTGACCCTCAGTCATCAAGGACATCCTGACACAAAGGAGACCATCAAATTGTGAGTGTCTGCCAGCATATAGCTGTTTGTGTGTCTGTGGGTATGCACATGCAGTTGAAAGTGCGTTGCTGAAGCAACAGATCTGCGTTACAGGTACACAAAGAACTCCATGTACAAGCAGGTGATCGCCCTCCCAGTTTCTCTCTGCAAGGTCAATTCCATCCATCTGAAGAACACAGGAGCCTGGTACCAAAAGGATGAGATTCACTTCATGTCCCTTTGCATCTCAGAGTTGCTGTCTTCTAGGTATGACATTGATACAAAGACGTGTTCGTGTTGCAACTGAAGAGCAAATTTCTAAAACTCATTCATTTCATAGGATACATTTTTGAGAATTTTTCTGTGAGCTAATTGAGTTTTGGTAATGTAACAAGTTCTTGATTGTATTACATCAGGACTGGGTGGGGTTTGGATCCCAATATTTGATGAGTAAACCAGATTTTAGGTCATTGGTGGTCTCATCTCAAAAACAACAAAAAATAGACTGAATGAGTTTTGGAGATTTACTGTTCAATTATATGTGAGAGAACAGTTCTAGTTTGCATGTGTGTGTAAGTGTATGGATTATACTGCATTACATGTGTGTGATCTCTTGCAGCAAGGACACGCCACTGTGTGTGGGGAGTTTCAATTTGATGAAGGGCTCTCTGTGGTCACATGAGCTTGTATCGCCATGTGAGAGCCAGTGAGAGCATGATGCTTCCACAAGATGTGGATACAGACTACGGATCTTTGTACCTACATCCAGCAACCGCCACCCAACAAACAAGCCTCCCAGCCTAAATACTGGAAGCCAACCCTACAGACACAAATTAGCCCCTGTCTGCCACTTCAGAGCCAGTGCTTAAAAACATAAAACCTCACATAAACCTGGTACAAAACAGGCAGATAATGTAGGATGTTGTCCTTTATTGTTTTGCATGCTAATCTACGTGCCAAAGTATACTTAAATATTAACATATATTAAATTGCATGTAAAAAATATTTGGGTGATGCTGTATTACTCATGCCCTAATACTCATGCCAGCATTTTATGGTTCATTCTCGCATTGTCACCTCTTCAGCCTTAACAATATAAATGCACATGACACCTGAAAGAAACAGCTGTTCATCCATCTAGAAAACAAAAACATGAGAGAGGGCAGCATCCCTTGGGAGTGATTTCAAACACCAGTGTATTTTAGTAACCCTGAAAACTTCACCCTACGGATGTGGAATTACATTGTACAGAGCATGACACTTGAAAGGGGGGGGGGATTCCCAGTGCAGGAAAGCAGCTGCTCAGAGTGGGAGAACTGCATGGGCTGAGCATGATACAGTGACACGGGAGTCATACAGGACTGCTTATGTGGAGGTAGGTGCGATGTGGACGGAGGAGCATCTTCTACTTTCCTCCCATTTGGGAGTGCAGAGTGTCTGTGAGCCCTCAACCAGCTGTGGGGGTTTTTTTGTGATGCCTGGTCAGTAGGCTGTGCCGTCCTTATAAACTCGGAGTGTCAGTGGGAACCAGAGGCGCTCGTCTTCTCTGCCAGTGGAGATGAGGCTGTTCTGGCGGGTGGTCCCCTGTTGGAGGGGGGGGGGGGGAGGTCAACAATCGCAGCTGCTGTTATTCCGCTCCCTCGGGTCAAACAGCAAAGTCACATGAGGAAATCAGAGCACCCTGTCACCACACTAGCACACTCACTCAATTAAATCGTAACGCTGTCACAAAAAAGACATGAAATGAGTGTCCTCTCCAAAAACACATGCACACACAATAAAGTGACTGCCAGTCCAAAAAGAGGTTTCATTTTTCCTTTTCTTCCGTAGCATCATTTTCAAAAGTCCATAATTCACTAGGGAATAATCCAAATTAGTACAGAGGTTTGGGTGAGTGAATAAAGGGGGTGCTCATGTGTAGCTCTATTACAGATTAAGGCTTTGTTGTTCAGAATGCAATTTCAGCTTGAAATCATTCTGATGAACTCATTGATGAAAGAACCCTTTTAGCAGCTCAACCATTCAGGGCTTTGCATTGATTGCCACCCCCCTCTCTACACACACACACACACAACCCCTTCCTACTCCCATCATTAAGAACAAGCAGTAACAGACCGTGCCAGGCCTAGCCAGCCACCATAGCTCTGCAGCTGTCCCGGAAGCACCAAGCCACTCTGGGCTACGCTCCAAGAGAGTTTAATTCCGTCTGGACACAGTGTACCCCTTGACACACACACACACACACACACCTGCTATTGGTGTTCAATCAACCAAAAATGTATCTGGAGAACTGGAGCAGAAACAAAGAGTGAATAAGAACATGATGTATTAGGAAGTACAGGAGTCCTTTCAGCCCAGCTTACTGCCTTGGACATGCAACATTTGCGTATCAGTAATATTTTATGTTTTTCTGACTGAGTCTTAAGTCTCAGTGTCCATATCATTTGTTTATTCCAGACCCCTCCCCCCCATCCCCCCAAAAAAATTATTTACATAAAGACTGCTTTCATTTATACAAAATTAACCTCTGTTTTCAGCCTTGCATTCTTAAATCAGCAATAATGGATCCATTGGAACTGACCCCCCAGGATATTGTATACTTGGATCTCGCCCCTCCTAAATCAATGTTCCAGAGAAGATACAGACAGTGTTCAATGTCTACTGATGATCATGTCTGTGACATGACGTTTTGAAGCCCACCTCCATTTCATTAGTCAGATTAGTTTGTGTGTCACCAAAGAGCAAGCATGGTCCTGCTCCCATTCTTACATGTGGCTTAGCAAATAGCCAGTGTACTAGTTTTTCACTGCCACTCACTACTACTTCAAATAATTGCTCTCACTCCCATACTCCATGAAGGAACCTGTCATGTCAGCAAAGTCCTCCAGAATCAGGCTGCTGGAGTCCTCACCAAAGAGCCTCTCCATATCCAAGGAACGGGGCCGGGGTTGGCCATGGACGGCTGTGGAATCTGCGTTCCCCTCCGGAAGACCCAAGCTGGAATTGAATGAGTGTGAGATCTGCCGGGCAGATCCAGGGTCTGCAGAGGGCGGGGCCAGCACGTGATAAAGGCTGGGCAGGCGGATGTCTAGACGCACATTGCTCCTGGCAAACAACTTGTCGTTGAGGGAGTAGAGCTTGTCAGCAATGTCGCTACCCAGCATGACGGAGAAGAGGCGTGCAATATAGCGATCGCGTGACAAAAGCAGGTAGAGCTTTCGCCGCCTCCATGAGATGTAGCGACAGTCCGTCTCCGCAGTCAAGGTCACCTGTCAGTTCAAAAGTCAGAGGTCATTGGGGCAGTCCTCAAAGTGACCAACATCTCATGTACTCTTTAAATAATTTTAATGTTTATATCTATGTAATCTTAGAAGAGAAAAGTTAAGTCAAGAGTTCAGTGACGACTCTAGTCAGATGTTTGTATGTTTGTAAGTGGACCAAAGAAAATTCTCAAATATTTGATTAAGAAGAACATCTCAGATGCTATAGCAGCCAAACCTCCCAAAAAATTGATTGTACCTGAAAGTTTCCCTCTTCTGTGGGTTTGAGCGACTCCCACTCAGGTGAGTCCAGAAACTGGTATGGGAAGATGTAGTGGAGGAACTGGCCCTCCAGAGACACCCGGATTCTAGTAGAGGCGGACAGGCAGAGAGAGAGAGAGTGTGAGAGAGAGAGAGAGAGAGAGAGAGAGGAGAGAGAGAAGGCAGTCAGCTGACACAGACACACAATGTGCAGAATATACCCACCCGCCTCGGCTGTGCTGTAGTCTGCTGTCTGTGGGGAAGTATACCATGGGCAGGAGTGACCAAATAGATCAAAGAGTGTCTGAGTCTAGTCAAGACAGAACCCTTATAAACTTCAATTAAAAAACAATTGAATTAGTAAAATATTAGGCAGGTAAATGTACTGATGCTTCTCACTTTGGATAAAAATCTGTGCCAAGCCATCATATAATTCTAAGTTACATAGGATGGATGGACTTAACTGAGATGGGCTCCTCCTGCTCTCCTGCCAAAGATTTCATTGTACAATGTGCATGTGACAATAAAAAACTCCTTGAACCTTGAACTCATCCTGGGCTATTATATTGGTCATAAACATAGCAGTTATTTATGAAATCCAGTATATGTATGTGAGTGTGTGTGTGTGTGTGTGTGTGTGTGAACTTTATCTGATGATTTATTATGGATGCATAAAGTACATATGTAAGATCCTAACCATGGAATTTTAAATGTTCCTTTTTAAAATCCAGGTTGACAATGTCCACATGAGTTTTATCATGAAACTATGAAGGTAAACCCTCGGGTCGACTCTCAGAGCAGTAGATTTGTGATGTCAATGGTTGGGAAAATACAAACACAGTCATTGTGGGCAGATGCTGAACATTTCATTCATTTCATTAATAATTCTGCAGTTTCCTCAGTTTACCACAGTTACTTATTCATGCATTCTGTCTAAAATGTATCTCATGCATGTCCAGCAGGGGGCGCCATCCTGTTGTTACATGGTACTGTCCACCAAGCTGATTGTTTTCCTTCCACTACAGACCACATAACCATCTCTGAAAATTATCACTGAAAAAAATTGTAATTCTCAAAAGTACTGTAGTAGCTAATTCATGTGCAGCTGGCCTCTAAGTTCCTTTCACAGATGGATGTTTCTATTATAGCGGTTCCGGAAAAATGCTTTTATCACAGGTAGAACATGATTGAGCCCATCTGAGCCTAGGCCGGGTGTCACAAAAGCTGAATGTCACTTCAGGAGGAACAGTCAGACATCAGTGTTTGTATTTATGCTAAGAAAGTGACTGGCCTGATTATGGGTAATCGGGTTTACTTCACCATAAACACGTTATATAAGATAACCCAGTTCTCCATTACTGGATTTGGCAGAACAACACACAAAGAAATATGTAAGTGCTAAAAGAGTAGTTTATATACTGTAAGGCATCTGCAATAAAATCCAGATTAAGCCTGTGAATGTAAGCCAGACATCTTGAGAACTGAAGAGTTCTCTCAAAGGTCAAGGGCAGCTTGAATCTGAAGCTGCCGACATTGCTTCATGTGTATGGGCTTTCTACAGTATAGGAACCCTGTATCATCCTGGTCAGACAGGGCCTATACATTAACCCACAGGAAGACTCAACTCCTCTCTAAATTCCAGCATAAAACATTTGCACACAAGAAGCCATCAAAAGTGCAGAATATGTTCATCATAATCAGTATATGAACGTTTGTTTGTGAATTTGGACGGCTCATTGGCTTTATGTGCAGCTTATATGAAAGAAAATACTGTAATCTCCCCTCAGCACTACACATCTGCTTAGTAGTAAACATGGTACAATTTGTTTGACCTCTTATCTGTCAGGGCAGTGTTGTGCAAAAAACAGATGATACAGCTATTTTTATTTTGTTTTTCCCAAGGGCAATAAGGAAGTCCTGGTGCAGATCAGAGGGTGATAAGGGACTCACCTTCCAGACAGCAGGAAAGATAGCCGATCAATGGCTGTCTTTCCCTCCAGAGCATAAGCCTCTTCCTCACCTAGGGACAGCACCTGAGAGTCGCAGGCCGCGGCCACCTCTTTGAATACGGATACCGGCACGCCCAGCGGCAGGTAAACACCAGAATAGAGGTTCCGGAACTCCTCCCCAGGCAGCCAATTTCCATGCAGCTGGTACAGGAGATGGGCCAGCTGCAACAGGCACAGTGCCCCCAGCAGGCTGGACCAAACCACCACAGGCAAAGACCCACACAAAAGCCTCCAGCCCCACACTGCGTGGCACAAGAAAGCAGGAGCTAGGCAACCGAAGATGTAGAGTGCCCCATAGGCACCGCTGCCACCCATGTAGCCCAACCAGAGCAGCGTGTTACCAAGGTGGTAGAAGGCCCCCTCTGTCTCATTGCCCCACACAGTACAGAACTGGTATTCTGTCGACGCTGCATCCAAGGTGGTAGTGTTCCCATTCAACATCCTGCCCAGTCCCTAAAGCTGTCAATCAATCGGACAACACGTATGTCAGTTTAAGAATAAAAAACCCATCCAAAATTCTCTGCTCTGCAAAATGCTCTGATGTGCTTTACAACAAAAACAAAATACTCCTTTTTCTTTCCTACTTAATTGGGAACTGCAACTCAACTGATGATGTCCTGTTCAGCTATAGTGGCTCCAACGTATAAAACAGCAAAATGTTTTTTGAGAAAGATATGGCACATTAATAGAAAAAAAGAAGAAAAATTAAATATGGTCCGTCGTTCTGTGAAGTATTTACAAATTGTCTTGGAAAGTCTCAGGGTTTCTGTAGCGCTGAACTTGTCCCCTCTCAGTATGAAGCCTGAGCGGAGGTCCTGAGCCTCTGTAGTTTTGCCACGTCTTCTTAGCAGCCCTGCTCTCCCTCCCACTCTCCCTTCCTCTGTTTCCTCTGCTTGTGTGTTCCTTTTCTCCCTGCGGTTGTTTCCCTAGAGGGATACGTTCGGAATGTGTAGCTATCTCCTGGAAACGAACGACAGGGAGAGTTTGTGGGGGCCAATGAGGGGTGGAGCAGCAAATTCCCCTAGAAGGATCACCATGTTTGGAATTGAAACACAAGGAAGAGAGTGTCGATGACACACAGCAGAGCAGCTACTTATCATAGTGCGGGTGAAGTGGTAGCCCTATCCAAACGAAGGCCAAAGAGAGCCTGTTTTTGACATACCTAACAAGGTGGGTGTGCTTCTCCAAAGTCCAAGCCTCATCACAGACCGCCAGTGTGAGTTGCTACCCAGCATGGTGTCAGGGACAGAGAACAAACCTCTCAGAGCAAGTTCCCAGCATGCAGCTTGCTTTTTCAGGGCACCTCCCCAGAGAAGGTAGGTGAAGGAGGTGAAGGTAGGTCCAGACTTCTAAAGCACCGGTCCCCTGGCCCATCTGAGCATCGCCAGAGCCAGTCCCAACATGTAGCAACGGGGGCATTTTTTTAGAAATGATTAAAGAGATAGGATTAGTGAGCAGGTCAGGTTTCACAGCTGGCACAACACCCCCCGACAGTCCTATACCCCCCAACTGGCTTTTGCGTGCCAAACACCAGCAGGCTGTGACATTTAAAGGCGAAACTTAGAGCATATTACTTCATACTGTAATAGCAAGTACCAGTACTCACTTTGAGCCAGTTCAGAACCAGAAGACTAGTGAAACCAGGCAGCCACTAGGGTCCTGCACAGTTCTTTCAAACTCTGATTTAAACTATAGTTGATTCTCACAAAAGTTGTGAGGGGATGGAATTGAGAGCAATATGCAGGGATCACAGCTGTAAACATTTTTTCATGGAAATAATTCCCTGCTGTGCTGAGATCATCTTTAATAATGTAGTGAAATAAAATGCAGCGACATGTCAGGTATGGCATTAATCATTACACACTTCCGCTTCTCCATCTATCCGTTTTCCATAAGCACTTAACCAATGCAGGCTCACAGCGAGCCTGGAGCTCTTCCCAGAAAGCAGAGGGCATGAGGAGGGCACAATGGATGAAACGTCAGTCATTCATAAGGGACACCATCAAAGCAGAATACCGGAAAACCTCACGAAAACACCATGAGAATTAGCTAACTCCATATACTCAAAAGCAGGTTAGTGACTGCACTCCAGACCAAAAATGCATAAAGTGTGAGGACATGGAGCTGTCACTGAACACTTCAAGGCCAGCTGAAGCATCTCAAAAGGACAACACTTAGCTTCTCAACATTTTGGTCTGAAACTAGACATGTTTTTGCAAAACCAGGTCCGTCAGGGATACACTGATCCTCCCCAGCATGAGATAATGAAAGCAGAGCTGCTCTGAGGAGCTATTTAGCTCAACTCGCTGAGCTCCATCCTACTATGGTGGAAAACCATGTGTCATTGGGGCTCAAGAAGGCAGCAGGCAGAAACAGTTTATAGTTACTACACATAGCAACTTGCCAGGAAAAGTGTCACTGGAGGACCAAGAAGGGACAATATATGACTTTTGCAGTCTACTATGGCATCTGGTAAACAGGAGGGGGGTAGAGCTTAGGGATGGCCAGCAAATGATGAAGACCTATAAAATGCATTAGAGAGCAGGGAACCATGCACTCTCAGAAATAATTTCTCAGATTTGATTTTCCTAAATAGAATAATTTCACTTAAGCAAAACAGTAAATTACTTCTATAATTGCTCTATATTCACCAGA
>JAODKE010000037.1:1514768-1529309 GCA_026779605.1 Mormyrus hasselquistii
TCTGTATGACATTAAACTCTGGCTGTCACAAAATTGTCTCTGTGTGAATGAGAGTAAAACAGAATGTATTATGTTTGAGACCCCAAATTTTTCTAGTTTTATCACTGCTGGTCTCGATTCTCCAGTTCCTCATTTGAGCGATGCAGTCAAAAATTTGGGGGTGACTTTAGACAGCAGTTTATACTTTCAGACTCACATTGACTCTGTTGTTGGCAGGATTTTTTCATCTTCGCCTCCTTGTAAAGGTCAAACCCTTTCTGAATCGGAGCGATCTGGAGAAAGCCATTCAAGAACCATGGACCCAGAGATGTCCAATGTCTTAGCTGGAGGGTCAACTTTAAAAGACTGCTCAAAATAGCTAGCCCAGCAGGTCACAACTGCAGTAGTTGAAGTCTCCAAGGAACATATTCAGGTGTGAGTAATGCTTCAAATCCTCTCTTAAACAGGACATGGGTCACTAGACCATAGATGCAATTGCAAATCGGTCCAAAATGGTTTTGACATTCCACATTGCAATTTTCAGCATTGGATTCATATAACTTTCCACAAAATGAGGTCACAAAATTATAAATAGATTTAGGGCCATTCAAAGGAGCTCCATTAATATTAAGAGTAGGTAATGATCTCCTTTTAGAGTTCCTTTTTTTTCAAGTGCAAAAAAGTAATTTGTATTTTTCTCTCATTCCTAAATCCACTTGGCTCTGGATCTAATAAATGCTACTTTCACCATGTCTAAATAAATTTGACGTATTTTCTTTAGCTAACAAAAAATCACGTTTGCACATCGTCAGCCTCCTGCATATTTGGATTTTTTTCAGGTCCTAACTTCTTGTAATCAGAATCAGAAGACTTTGTTTAGGAAATTGCTCACATTACGACTGCACCATAACACATAGACACCAAGACAAGAACAATGCAGTATAAATATAAAAATAGCAATGAAGTGTAAGCTAACAAATTTCAGCATTCTGTTAAACCTTCTAATAACATAAAATAAAATAAAATATTTCTGTACAGGAATTTAAAATTACCATTGTCCAAAAGTTACAGTTACAAATATATTCAAGATTCAAGAGGAATTTATTGTCGTTACAACAGCATACATAGTATACAGTGTATTGAAAAGCCATTTCGCCCAGACGCCCCCCCCTTGTTGTGTAGAATATAAAATACAGAAAAATATAAACAGATATTACACATACAGTATACAAATTTACAAGAAAATACAAATTTAGAAGAAACTAAGAATCTCACACTTAAGTACTTATAAAAACTATAAAAATCTATACACTGAACATGGACAGCACTGCATTATAATGCAGTGACTGCGTTATAGTTTCCAAGATATTGTGACGACAAAACAGAACAGGACAAGACAAAAACATGTGCAAAATGACAGATGTACAAAATAAGCATGAGCAAATTTAGCATGAGGTAAAATTGTGCATATTTGTGAAATTTGTGAAATTGTACAAATGTCAGACATTGTCCAAAAAGGTGCATTTTCTGAAATTGTAGCATTAGTGTGATTTTTATCAGTTCTATGGTGGTGGCAGTGAGTTTAGTGCTCTGTCTGCTTGTGGGAAGAAGCTCCTGCAGTGTCTGGCAGTTAGAGTTCTGATGCTTCGGAACCGTCTGCCAGATGGCAGGAGGGAGAACAGTGCATGTGAGGGGTTGTAGGAGTCCTTCACGATGCTGCAAGCTCGACGGATGAGGTGTTTCTCGTACAGGTGGGAGATGGAGGAACCTCGATGATGCACTCTGCTGTCCTCATTATCCACTGTAGGGCCTTCTGCTCAGCGACGGTGCAGTTTCCATACTAGACAGTGATGTAGCAGCAGAGTACACTCTCAACGGTCCCCTGGAAGAATGACGTGAGGATGGGAGGAGGGAGGCTGGCCTTCTTCAGCTTTCAAAGGAAGTGTAGTCATTGCTGGGCTTTCTTAGTTATGGAGGTGGTGTTGAGGCTCCAGGAGAGGTGGTTAGTCATGTACACACCTAGGAACTTCACACTGCTGATGATCTCAACCGTGGACCCATCCATGTGCAGTGGTGTGTGTGCAGCCGTCTTCTTCCTGAAGTTAACAACCATCTCTTTGGTCTTGTTGACATTGAGAGACAAGTTGTGTTGATACCAGTCCACCAGTTGTTTCACCTCCTTTCTGTATGCAGACTCATCGTTGTTGGTGATGACACACACCACTGTTGTGTCATCTGCAAACTTGATGATTTTGTTTGAACAGTACCGTGCAGCACAGTCGTGAGTCAGCAGAGTGAACAGCAGTGGGTTCAGCATGCATCCTTGTGGCGAACCAGTGCTCAGCCTGAGGATCTTGGAGGTGTTATTTTCCATCAGGAAGTCCAAGATCCAGTTGCAGAGGGGGGTGTTTATTCCCAGCAGGTCTGACTTGCTTACCAGCTTCTGATAAATGACAGTGTTGAATGCTGAGCTGAAGTCAATGAACAGCATTCTGTCATGTGTCCTTTTTGTCCAAATGGGTGAGGGTCAGGTGAAGGGCAGACAAAATGGCATCATCTATGGAGCGGTTTGGGATGTAGGCAAACAGTAATGGGTCCGGGTTCTTTGGGAGTTGTGTTTTCAGATGCCTCTGCACCAGCCTCTCAAAGCACTTCATGATGATGGGGGTAAGCGACACAGGCCAGTAGACGTTGAGACAGGACACTGTGGACTTCTTTGGCCCCGGGATGATTTTGGTGGTTTTAAGACAGGTAGGCACCACAGTTGAGCTCAGCGATGAGTTGAAGATGTCGGTCAAGATGTCCGCCAGCTGATTAGCACTATTGTATTATAAATACATAATAACTAAAAATAATTATGAGCAAATTAAAAGAAACACTTAAATTATTATGTAAGATTATAATCAACTCGACCAGACCCTTATGTCATATCAGCAACATTTTTCATTAATACAAACGCAGAAACTTCATTCTCAGATTGTTGAAAGCTTTGCTATACATTCTGAGAACCACTAGGTGTCTCCATAGGGTTGAAAAAAGATTCGATGCCCTGAAACACACTCTTGCATGTTTTAACGTCTCGAAAGCTTCCTAAAGCTACGTCGACTAGTCATAGGACTCTCAAGTGTCACGCATTCAGCGTGACAGTCACTCTTTTCGGTCTTTTGTCACGCACTCCCGCCACACATTGTCTTTCTCACGCGGAAAAATCATCTGTAGGCTAATATGTCGCAGCGCACAATATTTCTCAGACCGCGGCACAGTAGCGCTTCACTATGAAATAAGCGCATCTCCGCTAGAGCCATATGGTCCGTTCGTTTTTTTCTCGGAACTCGGAAATTTCATCAGAGCCTGTCATTTACCAGCCAATCAAAAAAAGGGGTCTACACATGAGCCGATCAGAAACTATTATTATTGTATCTGGGTAAAATGCAACACAACAACCAATGAAAAGGCATCCTGTGGAATGTCACGCTTGCCTGTTTTCAAAACTTGAGAGCCCTGCAGTCACTACCCACAATCATTAACCTTGAGGTGGTTCTGGAGGTAGAATAGTGCTGTACCTTACTAGAAACAGTATCCAGACGTTCTGATTTATTTCTGGAAAATTATTCTAAGTACTCGAGGTGTTTGAAACTAACGGCGGAAGAGGAGAAACTTTGGATACGGAAAAGGAGGAGTCATGGACACGGCAATGGCGCCAAATTCGAAAGCGGCGGAGGGTTATGCTGGTGGAAGCTGCGGGTTGGGAGCAGTTAACGACTGCGCTTTATAGTCTTGTACATTCGATCATCGATTATATATAAGGTAACTCTCTAGTTAACGTTTAAGAGCGATGCCCTTTTGATGCTTTTTAGTCTTCCATAGCAGCGAATAAAAAGGTATGTCGCTTACTAATTTTAATATAATTTATCGGCTAGATGGCTTCCGATTAGGGTTTGGGTTATGTAACAGTGTTCCTTTATTTAGTTGTATTCACGAATGATGCTATCTTAGGATGGAAACTTCAGCCCGCGTCTTCGGAAAGCTACGCAGCCTGGTGCTTCTCCTGGAGACTGAAACGTCCGAACTTCATCGAGCTCATAAGAACCCCCACCACGGTACTGATTTGGATAACTAGATCTACTACTGTTGATCGGTCTTCCTTGCTCTGAACGGATTTTAATGAGTCTGCTTCACAGTAATGCTGTGTAGATATGTGTAGAATGTAAATATAAATGCTGTCCATTTACCATTACAGAAGGCACCGAGGGGACGGTGAAGGTTCTGCACGAACTGCATACCGAAGTCAGGGACCTGAAGGTGCGTATCAGCCATTCTTTATCGTTGTATGCAACCCGGCAGCGGGGCGTACTTTTGAACAAGGAACTTAATGAAATGTGGGGGAAAAATCTTCTGAATATTAATTATAGCTCAGAACAAAAATGACATCGCTAAGCCTAGCTTGTCATGAACTTGACGGGTGATGTGATATTTACGTATGTAGATATTGTTACTCCTTTATAAAATTGGGCATTTCGGTACAGGTAATTGCTTAATGGTGAAATCCTAGTTTGAGTTTAAACCCACATCCTTTCCATCAGCAACCACATATTGTTCAAAGTATAGTCTGTATAGCGTTTATCAGTTCAGATTTCTAAGCACGGATCGATATTTGGAGTTCAAATATCCAAAATTGGCATTATGAAATTACTGCTCCTGTAATCAAATAATTCAATATTGTAGTGATTCTCTACCCAGTACCCAACAAGGATTAGTAAAACACCAAACCAGCCTACCAAATTTACCAAAAGTTCAAAATAATCCCAAAAATATACAAATGTAAAACAACTTGTAACAAATTATCGGAACTACATAACTAAATATCAGAAACAGAAATTAAACGTTTCACTTATCTTGTTCAAATGTGTTTTTATTATACAACATATGTATTATACATTTGTATATTTATGATGATAGATATCAAAATACATTTAAAATAAATTAATAAAATAAGATTGTAAAAAAAAAATGGTTGGGGCCTAGGGGTCACTTCATATAATATGACATACATAGTGGGGCAACATGGTGGTGCTGTGGTTAGCACTGTTGCCTCACACCTCTGGGACCCGGGTTTGAGTCTCCGCCTGGGTATGTGGAGTTTGCATGTTCTCCCTGTGTCATCGTGGGGTTTCCTCCGGGGATTCCGGTTTCCACCCCACAGTCCAAAGACATGCTGAGGCTAATTGGAGTTAATAAATTGCCCATAGGTGTGCATGTGTGAGTGAATGGTGACAGTGTGTGAGTGTGCCCTGCGATGGGCTGGCTCTGGACCCCCCCCGTGACCCAATAGGAAAAAGTGGGTTGGAAAATGAATGAATGACATACATAGTTAGACATTTTATACATTTACATCACCTGTCTCTAAGTGTTGATGAGGACAAGGCTGGAGATCACTCTTATCATGCTGATTTGAGGTAGAATAGAACAATAGATGCTTTAAAACAGGGGTGGCCAACCTTATCCGCAAAGAGCCGCTGTGCATGCAGGTTTCTGGGATAACTTATAGGTCAGCTGTTCAAACCCAGGTGAGAGGACTCTTCAGCCAATCAGTCCTCTAATTAGTAATCTAATTAGGGAGTTGCAGCGAAAACCCACATACACAGAGGGTCTTTGAAGATAAGGTTGGCCACCACTGCTTTAAAAGAAGGGTGGTGCTTGAAACCATTGTTCTTCCTCTGTCAACCATGGTTACCTGCAAGGAAACACGTGCAGTCATTGTTTTGTACAAAGAGGGCTTTACAGGCAAAGATATTGCTGCTAGTAAGATTGCACCTAAAACAACCATTTATCAGCTTATCAAGAACTTCAAGGAGAGAGGTTGTTTTGGGCGGAGAAGAAAAGGTGAGAGCTATCATCGGTCCTGTGTCATGCCAACAGTAAAGCATCCTGAGATCATTTGTGTGTGGGGTTGCTTCTCAGCCAAGGGAGTAGGCTCACTCAGTTTTGCCTATGAACACTACCATGAATAAAGAATGGTACCAAAACATCCTCCGAGAGCAACTTCTTCCAACCATCCAAGAACAGTTTGGTGATGAACAATGCCTTTTCCTGCATGATGGAGCACTGTGCCATAAGACAAAAGAGATAACTAAGTGGCTCAGGGAACAGAACATTGACATTTTGGGTCCATGGTGAGGTGGTCAATCCTCAAGAGACAGGTGGACGAACAAAAACACAAACTTTGCATAAACCTAATGTAATTGTCAATAAAAGCCTTTGGCACCTATGAAATGTTTGTAATTGTCCCTGGACACCCCAACAGGTGGCTGCCCTTCATGGACAGCTTGCTGTACAGAGAGCAAGTTGAGGGAGGCATAAAAAGAATTTCCCCATGGGGACAATAAAGGGTTCGATTATTATTATTAATTATACTCCAGTGTACCATAGAACTTCTGACAAACGATCTACAAACATTGAAGCAGCGTACTTTGTGAAAACCATTGCTTGTGTCATTCTCAGAATTTTTGGCCGCTACTGTATGCTGAAGTGAATCTTTTACTTTTTAATTTGCTACTATGTATGTATGTAACCTAGTTATTTTTGTTTCATGTGTATATACAAAATCTGTTATGAATTAAATTTGCTATAAGGGCATGGCATTAGAGTGTGCTTAATAGAAAATTCACACAACAAAAATAAAAATCTAGTTTATCAGTTTTGTCTGTCATGCTTAACCTTTCAATTCAACTAGCTTGTATGTGAAATATTATTATGTTAATATTATTATTATTATGATGCATTAAGTTTGAGTGCTTAATTGATCCTTGGGGAAATAAATGTTACCATAGAGCCCTGTAGGTGACCATGTTATATCTCGTGCAGGTCCAGGTCCGTGACCAACTGGCACGTTGCAGAGTGGAGGACCGCGAGTTGCGGTCCTTCATGCAGGCGTGCATGGTTCTAAAGCAGCGAACCACAGAGGACCTCCGGCTGCTGAGGAGGCACTATGAGAAATATGGCTACAAAGCGCCCTCTGGTAGGTGTCCTTTTATCGTGAGGTGGCACTGCAGATACTCTTGTTGAAGTGTCCTGCTATGGGGTAACGCTGCAGCCGTGTTCTCCAGAAAGCACCTTAGTAATGGCAAACCATACTGTGTATATTTAGGCTTATGGTACCAGTGGTCTCAACAATCCAGCAACTGCATAGAACTGAATTTAAGTACTTTAATCTCATCATGCTGTAACAGTCAGCAGAACTAAAACTGTAATTAACATGCACCTGACAGCAAGAGAGAGAAGCTTCCAGCATTTGTGATCCTGAGGCCTATATGAACTTCTGAGCTCTGAGCATTGTCATTAGCATTTTAAACCACTGTCACCAGCTCTGATTTGTGAGGGCCGTGTTCCGGCAGGCTTGGGAGAATACATTTCATTGTGCACATGAATGATAGATGGAGGATTACTGGAACACTGGTGCACATATGGATCTGAATATTTTTATTGCTAAGGGGAAAAAGTTAGGATTTGTCAGTTTCACAGATGAGTGAGCAGTTACTTAATTGAATCAGAACCTTAATACTCAGTGCATGCTAATACACACACTTGGATACATGACTTTAAAGGAAGTTCTTCTAAAATGCATTTCTGGCATACAGGAGGGCAAACAAGACACCAGTAGAATTCCGTTCTGGGACATGGAGTCCCTCTATTTACCATACAAAAAAGCTTTCATATATGACAGCCATTTCGCTTACATATTACTGGTCTCCCTCTGCTGGTAGAGGTGAAAGGTCACAAGGATGATCAAAAGGCCGAGAATCATCAAGAGAGCAAAGGTGGTGAAGAGGAGGAGCAAGAAGTGGAGGAAGAGAAAGAGCCACCTTTAGCGGTGGACGGAGAGACAGACACAGCCCCCGTTTGCATGACCCCTGCCAAGCCACCTTCTCTGGCGGCTGACCCTATGCGCACTCCCCGCCTTTCTGACTTTGGCCTTTCTGGGTTTCATCTGCTTGCACCACTGGGTGAACCGGCACCACCTCCTGTGGCATTTGCTCCCCCTATGGCCGAGCCCCCTGCTCTCTCCTCCCTGCCCAGGGTACCCAAGACCCCAAAGTGTGCTCTGAAGATGGATGAGGAGGCCCTCACACCCCGGCTGGAGGACTTTGGCATATCAGAGCACACCATGTGCCTTAATAATGACTTCACTATGGATCTGCTGCGGAAGAAACCCTCCTGGCTCCACAGGTACAACATGCAGTATCAGTGCACCTCTTGCTTTCCCTGGTGTTTATTGCATGATCAGTAGTGCAGGAAGGAGAACAGAAACTGCAGATCTCTTTTCAATGAATGATTTATTGATGTGATCCTGATCTAGATGTGTATTTGTGCTGTCCTTGTAGCCAGTGTTTTATTTATAAGTAATCAATGTATGTGGCAGTGATTTTTTTTTTCCTGTAATTCCAGTTCTCTACCTGCATATAGCATCTGAAAATTAAATGGAAGATCATTTATAGCTTAACATACTGTTTTAATATTTCTGATCTTGAAACTGTGTCCATAGTACTTTTGAAGTCTACTAATCATTTTTGATATAAGGGCTTGTTATGCGCTGGCAGTTTAGGGACACTGATCTCGTGTATTATGTGGTGTTCTAGCAAATTGTCTTGCCATATAAGCTGTTTGTATCTAATTGCTGAATGCCTAGAATGGTTTAAAGGGTGATAATGGTGACTATACTCTTTTTTTTTTTTTTTTCTAAATACTGTAGTATACTTCAGAATCCCTTAGTGATTAGCACAGTGATTATGAACATCGAATTATCCAAAGAGTGTCATGCATCTTTTGAGGTTAAGTACCTTGCAAAGTACTGAAATACTCAGCTATATAGGTAACTAAAAATCGAAAGATTAACCATATGTTAAAGCAGATTATGATATTATTAACTATGCTAGAAGTAGCAATAAGCAAAATTTTATCTGACATTCCTTGAGTCCTGATGTTTTCACAGTGATGCAGTGGCATCTGTGGATCTGGATCCTGTACCTGCTCCAAAACTGGACAATTACCTTCTCTCACCCATGCCAGCTTCAGTGACCAGTGACTTGGAGGCCAATGGTATCCCATCATGATCTGCAAATACCCTCTCCCCACGGCATTAATTTAAGGACAAACATTTATTTAAAATCTTTAAGTGTACCTTCATTTTATAGTACATGATTTATTCATTGTGACTATGTATATAGGTTTATTCATTGAAAATGTTCATAAAAGCTATCAAAACAATTTATTAGTTGCCAAGTACTTTTAGATACAAGGAATTTAATTTGGGGTATCATGCAAAGCAAGCAACGGCAATCAAGACTGTCCACATAAGAAATTATCTACATAAGTAAAATGTGCTTAATGCCAATAGGGCCACATGTGCCTCAGTGAGCTAAGCCTCTGTGCCTATGATTGGAAGGTTACCGATTCAATCCTGGCCTCAGCACATCTGTGGGTCCTTGAAAAAGGCCCTTAACCCCCAGCTCCCTGGGTGCTACTGTGGATGGCTGCCCTTTGCAGCCCGCTTGCTCTCACCTACAGAGAGCAAGTTGGGGGAGGCGTAAAGAGAATTTTCCCATGGGAATCTTTAAAAGCATCTATTCTAACCAGTAGGTGCCATGCACCGTAGCAGCAGGTTCCTTAAATGAGCTTCTTCCTTATGGAAAAACCTGTTCAGTGCCACTTTACAATAAGGCTACCCGTATAACGGGTTTGTGAATGAATTCTAATCTGGTTATTAATCAGGTTGTAACACTTCGTAAATTATTAATAGATCATTTAAACAAGTTATAACACACTTTTCATTTTATTTATGAGTTACTACCATTTACAAGTGGCAAAAAGGAGCCTTATTGTAAAGAGGTACCACCTGTTCTTTAGATGCATGGTTTTGGTCTTGATGGACCTCATCCTCTTACAGGAGGGGTGTGCTCATACTCAGGATGGGAGGTGTTAGCTGCTATATTTGTTGTTGGTTTCATAGTACTAGAGGTGTTAATGAAAGAACTTATTCATAATGATAATCCCTCTTTCATTTTTTAAAATAATGATTATTCTTGTATATTTTTCTTTTCAACATTTAACAGATGTGGCTTCCCCTCAGCCTCCAGCTCTCTGTACCCCCGGGTTAAAAATCACAAAAAAGAAGTCCAATGCTGCTTCTCTGTTGGATTCAGACAGCACCCTGTTGCCGGATATGCGTCTGACACCAGAACCTCCTGCATTTGAGACCCCCTATGTGAAGAAGCTTGTCAGAGTGAGGGGCACAGATGACTTCTCATATGTGTATTTGACTTAAATTTGTGTTACTCTGAAACAGTTCAGTTAATGTAAATGTATCTAAAGCAATGTTTCTCAAACCAGCTCTCAGATACTGTCAGACAGTACATGTTTTTGCTCCCTCCCAGTTGCCTGCTAGACAGTCTACATTTTTGCTCCCTCCCAGCTCCAGGTAGAGTTTGGGGGAGCTAATATATGGATTGTCTAGGAATCTCCAAGGAAATTTGAGAAACATTCATTTAAAAAGAAGATACAATTAAGGTTTGCAAGTAAACAAATATCTATTTCACTTGAGGGGTTCTGGACAAAAGTGTAGTTTTGAATACTATAATAGAAAGCAGAATATTTATTTACAATACCAGCTACCTTGTTTCAAGTTGGATTTACCATACCAGCATATGCAAAGCCTTCCTAGCACAATGTGTAGTAGTTCTTGATTGTCTGTGATTGTGAGCAGCAGCAACATAGTATTTGCGACACTTTTGAGGCCTGATTAATTGTATTTGGAGACTGTCAGGCCAGCTAAGAGGAAGACTGAAAATGGTCTTTCTACTCAGGATGAAGAGGCCCGTCCCAGCAAAGTATTCTCCAGTAGAAGCCTTGTTTATCAGCCTGATATCCCCAGCATGCCAGTCAGAGCTGCACCAAAGGATGAGAACACACCTGAAATGCCAACCCTAGAGTCGTTTCTAAGCTCTTGCCCTCGTGTGAGTGATGTTGGGATTTTTATATTAGATGCAGTGCTTATTTTTTCTCTGAATGCCACTGAATGTTGTTTCTGTGGTTTGCCCAGAATGCTGATGGGGCTGCGCCACTTGTGACCAACAAGGCATCTGGGGGCTCATTCGGCCTGAAGGAGCTTTTGTTGCCTGACCTGGGGGTTAATCGGGAGCTGCAGGACCATGAAAGGACCTTATTATCCCCTCTAGGCCAGAGCGGCCTCGCTCCACACCCAAAGACCCCTGATATGCCGGACATCAGCTCCTTTACACAGGACATCTTTAAAGTTGAGTGGCTGCCACAGTGGATGATGTGTATCCAGTTTCTGTCTGTCCGTATTGTGGTATCAGTATCAAGGTTCACTTTCATCAGCTATTCTTCATTCTATTTTTTTTTTGTCTCATCACCTTGCTCTGTTGCCATTCCAGCTCATATCTCAGGATAACATCACGTCCACTAGTGCAATTCTAGCCACTCCCAAAACCACAGCCCTACAGTCAGCCACACCAAGCGGAAAAGAGAACCGGTGAGAAGCAGTGTTTAACTCATAATCAGCAGGTCAAGCTGGCATGGTGATTACAGCTCAAAACTTTTAACTGTCAAAGCTGTGCTCTGCCTGTGATGTGTGTAGCTAAGGTTACTGGCCTGTAGAGCAAGCCTCTGTCAGGCTTGCTGCCACAGACAAATTCCTTAATAACAATAATTCATGATGCAATTGACCAGGATTGTTAGTAGTGACTGAGTAATTCTCTGTGTGAAGGTACTGATCTGACAGAAAATAAATACAAGATACAGGTGTATATTTCCATGGCTGGTGACCACTTACTCTTGCAAAGGAGGCTTTGTTTAACGTTGCTGAACCCTCCCATCCCCCTTTAGAGTGCAGGCTCTCAACCTGGTGTTGGAGGAGGAATTCTGGGGGCTTCCAGGATACCTGAGGCAGATGCCCCTGTCAAGCCTTAACCAGGCCATTAGGAAGATTAACGCTGCTCTGGAGGGGCGTCAGTGGGGTGAGTGAGCCGTGGACACCCATGTCACATTGTTTGGGGTTTCCAGTAGGCTTTACCCACCCCTGATCTGGGGGATGCACTTTGCATTTGATTTATTAATCAGCATTGCACAGCATCTTCATGCTATAGGCGGGTTTATGAAGATGGTGAATCAATTTGCTTTGATTCCTTTGTATACTTCCAATTATTAGGGACTTTACATTTTACATTGTATTAATCATTTTTGTCAAATCTTTCTGATTTGTTAATTATATTTTGATGAACATCACACTCAGCATTAGATGCTAACTTGTACTGTGTGCACATCTTTTCCCACTTTGTCTATATTCTGTGTGCAAGTGAGGGTTTTGATAATCTACAATTCCAGTTATACAATGAGAATAAAAAAGGCATTCAGATGGTTTGCAGCTGCCTTCCAATCAAAAAAGCCTGTCAACAAACCTGTTTCATCAGGTGTATGGAGAGGCTCAATTGTCAAGTTATTCATACCTGATTTTTAATCATGTTTGTTTTCCTTAGAGACCCACCAGAAACACAGGACAAAGTACATTGTGATTTTATGAGTCAAAAAATTTAAAAATTCAGTTTCATTAATCTACCGTAAATCTGTTTAACATATTCTATTATCATACTTGTAAAATTAAGAGCTTGCAAAGTTTGTCGTAACTGAATGCTTTCATAATTAATACCAGTGAAGGAACAAGCAATTTTATTTTACAACATGGCAAAACTGACAGAAAAAATGCTAACAAAGATCTACTTTCCATATTAATTGGTTTTTTAATTGTTCGGATCATTAAACTGGTGTCACAGATATGATGCAACACCAGTGACATTCTGAGTAAAATGGAAGATTTTTTCTTAATTGCTGCCCCTTTGTTGGGGGGGGGGGGGGGTAAGGTGACCTTGTACAACTAATTAAAATCAGTCATATACACAAATTCAATTACCCAGCGCATTTAACTCATGCAAAATTCAATTACCTTACAGCATATAACACCAGTGATGTGCAAATCTTGCCTGCTGCCCATGAAACAAAATTATTGATTTTTTTTTTATAAAATGATCAAGTATAGACTCTGCTTCTCATTCATTGACATGCTTCCTCTGATGACTTGTTCTCTGAATGCCACTGAATACCATCTGTCTGAACTCAAGGAAGCAGTTTAATAGAGCAAGAATTAGTATGTAATTGTGTAATGTGTCCCAGTAGCACCAGTGACCAAAATCGTTGAATTATTTTTTTATGAATTATATATTTTTGAATGTAGTACCATGTTAGTGATGTATGTTGTAAAATAGAACACTTTTAAATTATTTTATTCAAGTTACACCTTTTAGAAATATTGCTTTATCTTAAAAATTACTTCTCAAATGTTGAAATTTGGTTGTGTGATGAGCAGTTTTACAAGTTTAGAGCAGGAAACGTAAAGATCAAACAAATCATGAGGGAAATGTCCTATTTAATCATACATCAACTATGTGAATGTACATGGAGATTCTTGGAGCTGTGCCTGTAATTTCTATGACATGGTCTCCTGCTCCGAATGGAGAATGACCCACTTCATTTAAGCTTGATTTGACATCCAGTTTGTACAGCTGCCAGTACAGAGAGCTGTAGCATTTACATTTGGATCTAAGATACTAATAGAGTGGAGCAAGATCACTGATTTGGCCGTTTTTGAACACAGAGTATTATTGTTTGCATTCAAACATGCAAAAAAAATCTGCAGAGCTGCATGATGGAGTTTCTGCCCAGATAACTGTTTCTGCCCGGAGCGTACTTTGACATCTGGTGCTAAATCTGAAGTCGAATAGCCTTGCTTATCTTTGCATATTCAGCAGGGTAGTGAACTCTAAAATGAGTGCTGGGATGTAGTGGTGCTCTTCTTGTTTTGTTTTTTTTTAAAAAAGAAAAAAAACATCTTTTCAGTTGAAGGGGCAAGAAACTTCACTTGAAACCAAGTTCACGGCAGTTACCTTCTTCCCAATCAGGTCACTCACCTGTCTTACTGTCAAAGGTTTAAATATAGGCTATATTTCTTGACTTTATAGCTGGATTTTTTTTTTTTGCAGTGCTTAAAAACATCTATGCGCAATTAAATTTCAGTTGCTGAATATCATGTCAAAGTAAAAATATTGCGGTGCTGGAGACTTCCTGTGAGCTAGAAGCTCCACGTCTCAATTGCCTTGATCACACAGGTTTCCAGTGCTTTATTTTAATGAGGGGTTCACCCAAAACAGTTTTTGATGGCTTATCTGAATAACCACTGTCATTAACAAGCTAAAGCATGGTTAAATTCAAAATGTTTGTCTGCTGGTTAAACTGTGGACTGGATTAATTGTTTATGCAGACATCTATATTGGCTACATTAACTGAATCGACAGTCATATGGCCATGGGCCCTTAATCCCCAGCTCCAGGGGAGCCACATGTTAGCTGACCCTGTGCTGTGACCCCGCCCCCCCCCCCCCCCACCCCCCCCCCCCCCCCCCCGCCACGCACACGCGCCGGCCGCCCGAATCACAGG
>JAODKE010000037.1:1548084-1561040 GCA_026779605.1 Mormyrus hasselquistii
TGTGTGCCGCTGTGTCCTAGTGTGTCCTGATGTGTGCAGGTGTGTGCTCGTGTGTACGCCCATGTGGGGGATGTAACCTTCACTAAAATGGAGTGGCTATTGGGGTCACTGTGTCACTACAACCAATCTTCAAACCTCTTCTGCTTCTTCTTTGTCTTCCTCATCTCCCTTACTTTTTAGGTGCGTTTCCATTGCACCAAGTATGGTACTTTTGGTACTTTTGCTTTTCCATTAACTTCTGTCGAGTACCAGCGCCAAAAGTTCCAGTACCAAAAGTGCCAAGCCAGTTGGGATACTTCTTTGATACTTTGGGATTTTGGGATGGGATTTGAAACACTTTCTTTGGTTGTGCAAATACCCTGCAACTGAAACACAATACATACACCAACTTGAAAACAGTTTACAAACCAGAAAATAATGATAATCGTTAAAAAGAAATTTAAAAGTTAAAAAAAAAATGCTATTTGGTCATATGAACACATACAAAATGATCCGGATGGCATGACAAGAAATAAAAAGATGAGGGAAAAGTATTTTGTTGAATATACTAATATAGCATGATATCATAGTGATGTGATTTTGTTCTAATAAATATTGGGGTATTTATAAAACAGAAAAAAATGTTAAATTTCTCTCAAATCCGTCTTTGAATGATTTAAACAGAAAGGGTCGAAATGATTACAATCATGTTGGGAGAACACATGCAATGCTCATTTAACATCAGCAGAGGTAAAACTTAATTTTTAATTAAAAAAGGGGAAACTTTAACCCCCTATGGTATAATGTCCATACAAAATTGACAGTAAGAAATAGCCTGATCTTAATCTACTGTATCTGACTAGCGATGTAAGAATTGGATCTGCGCAACGTGCGATGTTGGTATTAATATCGCACGTCATCCAGTCCTATAATATACTATAGCCATTTTTCGAATTCAGTACAAAATTCCCTGCCTCAAGTTGTGATGTCATTTGGTGCCGGGACCAATAAAACCTGGTGAAAACCAAAACCTTGAAGTAGAGTACTTTGGGTACTTTCTCAAAAATATGGTACCTGGTATAGTGGAAAAACACCCTTTGCCTCCCTTTTCATTCTCTCTCTCTTGGTATTTACCACGTTCAGCTTAATCACATCGTCTATAACAGTCGCTTCCATCATCGGTTTCCATCAGTAATATGGGTGTGTCCAAAATCACGCACTTGCGTCAGTGCACTGAGATGTAGTGCGTATCGTGCACTTCCTTCTGTAGTGTACACCACCATGGGTAAGTGCTGTCCTAAATGGAACACTAACGTTTTGCACTTACTGAAATAACGGACTAGCATTTGAAATCGATTCTCTAGTGTGCTAAAATATCTGCCGTGAGAACTTGCCGAAAGTCCCTCCTCTTCTTCTACATAGTCAAAATGGCGTCCGTTTAGTGTGAGTAGTGTCCATCATTCTGCACTGGCCGTTTTCAGTGCACCATCGGGATTCTTTCAGTGCACTAAATTTTAGCTTAGTTGTCAGTGTGAATGCACTACGCCCTAAAATCGCGCAATAAAAGTTTGCACAAGCAAACCTTTAGACTTGTTAATCAGAAAACTGATAGATGGGTCTTTTTTCCTGGTCAGAATACTGATTTATTATGAAATAACAGTTTTTGATGTCTCACTCAATTCTGTTAGAATATCTTTTGGAGTTATTGTTTTTTTCCAGCAAGGGTAATTGGGTCATGATACTCACTTTACAGTGATGTTCTACTTCATTTAAAACAATGGCTAAAGATCATACCTCTTGGGAGCCTATAATTATGGGGTAGAGGTTATATGAACGGTTTTCAGGAAGGCTTTGGTATGTTAAGGATACACAGAAAATGGTGCAGCGGATGCCATCTATATTGATTTATTTAGCTTACCATTGCTATTGTCAAATAACAGAAGCGATTCAATGAAAAATGTCCACACAATATCAGACATTAATTCACAAATACCTCAGCAAAATATTGTATACAGACTGATCTGAAAGAAAGAAGTTAAAGACAATTCCCTGAAGCTGCATTACAGTTGAGTATTTTGGTTAGAATTTGGTGATGAGTGGTCATTGTTAACACACCACACCACAACAACAAAATGTGTCCCCTGCATTTAACCAATATGTGACTTTCGTGACATAGCAGGGGGTAGCTAATTCAGCGCCCGGGGAGCAGTGCTTGGGGACAGGACCTTGCTCAGAATACCTCAGTGGTGATTTGCTGGTGGGGGATTCAAACCTGCAATCTTTTGATTACAAGTGTGCTTCCCAAACCATCAAGCCACCACTGCCCACCACAAGCCACCCCTATGAAGCTGTGCATGGGTACTTTAGCAGAACGTAGATGACCTGAAGAATGAGGAGAGGGGAGAAGACACACAGAGAGAGAGAGAGAGAGAAAGATCGAAGGGGATTTCCAAATGGCTGGAATCTCTCAGCTCCTGGAATGTGCTGGAACATCTGCTGCTGTGACAGCCGAGGTTGCGGTTGGGGGAAGGATGCATCCAAGGCTTCCAGAACACTTTCCTCCTCTTACCACCCTGTGATTCGGTAGAGAACAAGCAGCCCACAGGAAAGTGTTGGACTTTTATCGCAGGATGTGCCTCTATACAGCACAACCCTGGCTTTGACCACATTTCTGCCTCTTTCTGCTCTACAACAGGCTAGCTGCTAGTGATTTTGAGATGCTGCTGTTTTTATTGGAAGGCAAACCAGCCTTTCTGTTTCCCGCTACACA
Source organism: Mormyrus hasselquistii (assembly GCA_026779605.1). Classification (NCBI taxonomy): domain Eukaryota; kingdom Metazoa; phylum Chordata; class Actinopteri; order Osteoglossiformes; family Mormyridae; genus Mormyrus; species Mormyrus hasselquistii. The sequence continues at coordinate 1,550,834 of JAODKE010000037.1, forward strand.
CCTGTCCGGTCACAATAGTGTCTGCGGTGATCTGTCAACATCTCAGCAGCTATGGTATGTGACACCATACAAAAAGAAAAATATTTGTGGCCACTTCTTTATGGTTAAGGTGCACGGTGGATCCTCACAGAGTAGTTAGGGTGCAGGAGAATGGGGCTGTGGACACATACACCAAGTCATCAGCATTGAACAAACTGCTTCATGCTGTAGGCCAAATTGCCTTTGCACTTCTAGTAACAATATAATTTTGTGTTTTAATAGAAAACGACTGACTGAAGAACATGAATTTATATTTCCAGAATTGCAGAACAGTTATTCAAAATATTGAATAACTCGCAAACACTTCTCAGTATTCAGGTTCGGATACGTTTTGTGATATATCTAAGGCTTGTTCATGCTTTGCACGTCTGTGCAGCCACAAGGGTCCCAAATGGTCAAGTGATGCAATTTCTGTCATCAGATGCGACCACGCCGTTGACCACAACCCAGAATGCGTGCCTCCCGATGTTTGTGTCCACATGGACCTGTGTGCATCTGACACACATGTGCAGCAGAGACTATGGAGGCTACTGATGGAAAGTGTAAATGCGCCTTTAGGGTGCATGGCATGAAGGCAAGGTCACTTCTTTGAGGTAACCGAAGCCTTTAAGTGGTGTTTATGGCGAATGGAACCCCTGGGGTTTGCCACCTTGCACACAATGGCATCTTGAATTTTGAGCCATTGGACAACAGGAATGAAGACATTTATGCTTGAAGGACAATGACCATTTTAGGCAGCGATCAGAAATAGGAAACGCACACATGTACACACACGTTTGCAGCTGTGTGGAAGCCTGTCTGAAAACGTGTGGTGAGCACAGAGCTCAGAGAGGTGCACAACCCTGTTCACGCAGATCAACATTACATTTAAATGGCTACATTGGATCCAGTCCAATCTCATGTGGGTCAATTTCTGTGTGATAGGTTAATATCACATTAACAACACCAATAATATTTGGATTGGAAATATAAAGCAGCTCAGGAAATCAGTTATCATTATATGGCTGAGACGATTATTCAACGTAATCGACAGTGTCGATTATAAAACTCGGGTGACTTAAAATTTTAGTGTCGACGCGTTGTGTAAATCTATGAAAATGTTTTGTAAGTGATAAGCTAAATGTAAGGGAAAGTACTTGATCCCATCGGGAGCACGTTAACGCTTTTAGGAATAAAGCGATCTGCTAATAGCTGAACTTTACTGTCCACCTGATGATCTCTTCCCCACTCGAGAGCTACAATATTTTATTTATTGGACCTTGCGACACGCTTTTTATTTGCAAAACAAAGTTATTCCGCTAATAAGCTGGCTAGGTTTTTCACTGCTGGCACCATTAAAACCATATCAGTTATAGACTGAATTCCGATATAGTTTTGTCTAATGTGACCGGTGCCAGCAGTGCCTCACTATTTTGTAAGGCATGCACTGGCCAATCATGTAGCATTTCTTTCATAAATATTAATAAGACATCACCTACCACCCTGCAAAAAGGAAATTTGCTGCCCGCCCTGCCCAGCGCACGAGGCAACATGGCTACGTCTACCAGCTGAACTTTGGAGCCTCTGGAGAAACATGCGGCAAAAAAGCCTCGCATGTGGTCTTCCAATGTTTGAGAAAACTTTAGTCATTTTCTCAGCCTCTACTGTAGCTGACATTAATGATGCTGTTTCAGCCGTTTTTTTATTTTCTGTTTACTTATTCTGTCATGTATAAGTGAGACAAAATATCATTTACAACTACTCTTACACACTGTAGCCTAAATCGTTCATCGCTCACTGAAGTAAGCTTAACTGTAAGCTACCTTTGCTAGTGTTTGCTAAAAACATTTCTCTAGTTATGAAATCATTCCATGTTTTAGTATCTATTTCAACATTAAAGTCAAACTGCCTTTTTTATTAATAATGCTCTAATTTTTAAGAAATGTTTTAATAGATTGAAATGTTAATGGGAATTTCAGATTTGTGTGGGGGGTGGGACAGGGTGAATTGTATTAAATGACTAATTTGAAAATAGTTGCTTATCAATAAATTTATCATCAGATCAATCAAAAAATTAGTTGTTATTGATTAGTCAAATAATCAGAAAAATAATCGCTAGATTAATCGTTTAATGAATAATTGTTTGGGACAGCACTAGTCATCAATATTGAATGTTTTCTGTTCTGGACAGGAGTCACTCCATTTTCAACCCCAGTGAGGTTTAGCGGTTTCCCCCATATAGGCTGCCCTCATAAACATTTAAGGGGGATTAAGGCAGGTGCTAATCAAAATGTGATTGCTGCCATAACACACAATCAGTGACACCTGGTAAAAAAAAACTGGACTCTACATGTAAGCAGAACTTTCCCTGCCTGCAGTCCCAGTTTCAGTAAGGTGGCTCTGTTGCTGCTGTTCGGCATGGTTTACGCAGTGCATCACCATGTAGTTATCATGGAGTTCTTGAATGACTGTCTGCAACCACATTTGACAAGAGCCTAACTCATCCATCACCACTCTAGAACCCTCCCAGTGGAAACACAAAGAGTAGCAGAGCTTTTTACTTTTAAAATTGTGCAGCATTTTTCAAATCCATTAGTCCGTATTTCAGAATTCTGCTGTGGGCTTGATTACAGCCCATATGTTATTTTAAGTTTATGCAGGCTGCAAGTAATGAGTCCATTTTTGGCCCTCTGGCCTTGAGTTTGATACCAGCGGCACGGATGACATAAAGCCCATGGAATTTGGCCCATGCGCGATGCGGCAGTGTGATTCCCCTGTCATTAAGTTATATTATACTGCGGTAACTTCGGCCAGATGGGCCTGACAGAAATGTCATGGCTGTCTGAGCACTCGTTGGCAGCTTGGTGTCTCTTGTTCTTGTTAACATTGTGCTGTGTGTTTGGTTTGGAGTGGAGAGCATGGGCTGGGGCACACTGCCGGGATATCAGTGCAGTTTTTCAGTGAGTATCAGGCAGATACACTGTCATAGTACTCCACAGTACTATGGATGGATTGATGGATTGGCTAAGCGGGGGAAAGGCTATTTATACAATCTTATTGGAGCGTGAACTGCATGTGAAAAGCAAATGTGAAACCATTTGATTGCGTGTTTTGCCAACACCTTATTGTGGATGACACATTGTAACGGGAATGAGAGTGGCAGTGACAGTGGATTTTATTCAAGGTTTTCAGTTTCATAATCTGATGATGGCATCTCACCTGAAAGTGAAACTGGTGAATAAAAGAACATCTGATGAGATTTATAATGAAAACATTCTGGGTGATATGAAAGCCCACAATTTAAGCTATTCTGTTTCGGTACAAGATATAACAACACCATTGAAATTATAGTTAGAGTTATGTTGAATTAATGCAAATGTTTCAGAATAAGTTTTAATATGATTATTATTAATGTTACCTGTGGTCAGCTATTTTTATTTGTGGTTAATTTTTAACTTGGCCTTGCTCTGTGTTTGTGGTCAGTTTTTAACGTGGTCTTGCTATGTGTGTTTGCGGTCAGTTCTTAGCGTGACCATGCTCTGTGTGTTTAAGGTCAGTTTGTTGTGTGTGTGTTTGACCTGGCGATTCTGTTTATGCTTGTGTCAGTTTTTAACGTGTCTTTGCAGTCGGTGTTTGTGGTCTGGGCTACGTAGCAGCAATGTGTTTGCTACTTTACTGGCAGATACTCCTGCAGACTCTCCTCCTTGTTTCCTATTTTAAGACCTGAATGGGTCACTGAAGTCTGGAGCCGGGGTGGGAGGGGTTGTGTGATTATGCAGTGTCAAAAAGGCTTGTGTGTCCAAGGGTCTCCTCCCTGCTAGAAGCAGACGGCACAATGGAGGCCTTGTATGACAGTGCAGAGCATCACTCAGATGCCAGGTCCAGTACCTCACAGGAGGCACAACAGGCGGGGCTAGGTGGAGCCAGGGCAGGCGGCATATGCTTTGTAGTGAACTGTAGAGATGTACTGCCTTCTGGGAGGAAGGAAGAGCTTGAATGGAACAGCTTATTGTACAGAAATGTTTAACATGCTGCAAGTGAGGAATTCTGGGAAGAGAAAGAATTTGGGACAGAATGTGCTGTATGTGAGGAGGAGGAGTCAATGCATGGCGTTTTGTGTGAGGAGGAGTCAGGGTGGAATGTTTTAGCATAAGTAGGAGTCAGGGTGGAATGTTTTGTGTGAGAAGGACTCAAGGCAAAATTTTATGTGTGCTCAGGATGGAATGTTCCGGAGGGGGAGGAGGTGACTTATCATGGGCAGGAGTGACTAAGGCTCATTGTTGCGGTAGTTTGTGTATTTCGCAGTGTGAAATGAAGAGCTAACCTTATATTAGTGTGTATTTTTAAGAATATATGTGAATATGTGAAATGGCGAAAACAAATGTGGCTCACTTCCGTGCCAAAAGTCTTTCCTATGACCACAGTACAATATAGAAACAAGAAATTCAAGAGAAGCCATGTTTCTGATGGCTGCTGGAGAAGGGGCTGTCTGCACTCTATTTCTTATTAGTTACCAGTATTATGTGAACTGTATGAAAGTGAGTGAGTATGAAAATTATGGCTCCACAAATCTTACATCATATTGTAAATTGTGAGGAGTATAATTAAACACTTTGGCCTCAGTCAGCCAAGAGGGCTTCTAAGTAACCCTTCCAGACCATTGGTGTATTAGTGGAATCCTTGTAACAAAGCCAACTAGTATCAATCATCCTGGGGCTTTATAAACTTCCCGCTGTATCAAAGACTTGGAATCCATTGAGCTAAAGACAATAAATGAAAAAAACGAAGAGGAGATACATAGATGTGGCTGTGCTCCTGGTCAGAAAATGAAGAAGTCTGAGAGTAGCACCTTGGGAGTGAGGGACTCTTCAAATCATTACCCCTCTTTTGGAGGCTGAACCAATATTTTTCTCCCCCTGTTGGCAGAAAGTTGAAGCATAAATGTAGACAGGATGTGAAAAGGTTGGTTGTTGCTACAGAGAAATACAGCCAGGCAACCAACTGGCCTTCCACAACCGGTGACCATAAATAGACATGGAGTGTTGGTTTGCTACACGTGTATGTGTGTATGTCTGTGTTTTTTTTGGTGGGGTTATGGTTCTTAAAATACCCTCCCTGCTCCCTTCTTTGCATTGTGTCCAGTTGTCCTGTGAATTCCAGGCTGCCTTCTTACTGGTCACAAGACATAATGTCTTAGCTGATGGCAGTAGTGCCCAGTAGAGTAGTCTAAACGTGTCAGGTGCAGTTAGTGTCTGGGGGACATTTTGGGGAGCCAAAAAGAGTTGTGTTGACTGCACTGCAGGTCAGCCTGGGGTCTGAGTAACTTGCATAGTGGTTAAGGACATAGACTAGAACCTGACAGCTGTTAGCTGTAAAGGGTTATGCTGTTGCACCCTTAAGAACCTCATACTGCTTTCAAACATCCAGCTTTAAAAATGTTTTCTTAGTTTTAGCTAAGCAGCACATTAAAAATAACAGGATGGTGATCTTGTTTTTCTTTCTGATTTTAAGATAGACTGCCAGTCGCTATAGCCTGTAAAAGCTCAGGCAGTGCTATGTCGTCCATCAACATGGCTGTACTATTGTATTTTGCTTGCAGTTCTCTTGTTGAACCATTAAATGCAGTATATCAGAATAATTGTGTATATAATTGTATAACGACGGTTTTGCCAAATGTCTCTGTAGTGAAGCCATGCGCTGTACAGGATGAGCTCCCCAATAACACGATCTCAAGCATCTGGAGAAGAGACCTCTGCATTTCAAGTCGTTTCATACAGCTAGCGATATATAGTTGCTTTCTTTTTATACTAAACCTCTCCGAACAGAGAGGAAAGCCAATCAATAATACACTCAGATTACAGCTGAATCAAGCATCACTCACTTGAATGAAGCCTCTGAAAGGCAGAGCTAACAACAAAAAGATTAGAATGTGATGTGTTGAGGGCTGAAAAAAATGCAGTTATGAAAAGTACTTTGTCAGAGTTTTCATTAATTGCCTCACATAATTGCCTTTTCATTCATTGCAATCACATGTGTTATTGGGGAACTCATCCTGATGGCAGTGTTCGCCTCCCATCAGTGTGAATCAATTTTACACACACCACGATTTTTTCTGGGTATTATTGCATGAAATGATCATTTATAAAATATATTAATATAAATGTTTAAAAGTTATCCGTATGGTTGATTAGTAGTTTCCTTGTTTTGACGCTCTAACATTCCTCACATGTTTGCCTTTTCCGGTGTCAGGTTTCCGGAAGTGGGAACACCAAGGCATTATGACATGCCGCATTGTTTAGCTCGCTGTTTTTTTCCCCCTGCATTTTCCCACTGGCCTTATGCATCCCTGTGGCACACAGGAAATGGCCGTGCGTGCCCTGAAGCAGACAGGAAGCAGGAATATTGAAGCAGCACTTGAGTTCATCAGCAAGATGGGCTACCTGGACCCAAGGAACGAGCAAATTGTGCGCGTCATCCGGCAGACTTCACCGGGTGAGTTCCATTTATGGACAGTAACAGACTGTAAACTGTAAAAAAATAAACACACACAAATTGGGGGCATGGTGGTCCAATATGGAGTGGGTTTCCTCCAGGTGCTCCAATTGCCTCCAACTGGCTAATTATTGTTTCTGAATGACTACAGAGTTTGATTGCATGTACTCTGCTATGAACTGGCATCCCATCCAGGGTGTACCCCAGCCTTGTGCCCTATACTGCTTGAGGCTGTAGTGAGGGGTTGGGCTATTTTTCAGGTACCTCTGGCACCATTTGTATGACTTGTTGACTTGTCTTAATGTAATTAGGTTCACCAGATCTGCACCTGTTCTTTCATCTTGACCACTGACTTGCACTAGGGCTACATGACACAATTAATTTTCCCCATGTAAATTTCACCAAGTTCCCCATTATGAATTTCAATGACTGACCACCGGACCGCTACTGATAAGATTTACAGAGCATGGGTGCTGATGATGGAAAAAAATCTGAAATTAATTTTTGAATATTCAGAAAATTATCTTGCTTCCCACAACATGACAGTACTGACATGTACAGTACTGAACATGTACAGTTCCTGAAAAGTTTGACATGTACAGTACTGAACATGTACAGAAAAGTTTGACATGTACAGTACTGAACATGTACAGTTTCTGAAAAGTTTGCAAAAAGTTCCATGGGATATATTTAGATGGCAGTGGCTGCGTTCAGTAGATGGTGTCTTCAGGCCTCCATTTTCACCCTAGGCTGCAATTTCAGTTTTAGGGCTCAGGTCTTAGGTCTATCAGGTGTAGATTTTCAAGTGTAGGATTTCATCCATATAATGTTTTTGTGAAACAGTAATAAAATCCATGAAACATTTAATAGTGTAGTAATATCAAATAGAGTTATACTGTTCACAAGGTTAAGCATCTTATCTTATATAAATCATCTTTTAATTCACTGTCACTAAGGGCGCTTTTCCACTGCACAAAGTATGGTACTTTCAATACTTTCGCTTTTCCATTCACTTCCAGTCGAGTACCAGTACCGTAATTTCGAGTACCAAAAGTGTCAAACCAGTTGGGGTACTTCTTTGGTACTTCGGTACTTTGGGGGTGGGACTTGCAAACGTATTTGCTGTCGATTGGTTATGCAAATAGCCTGCCGCTGAAACCCAAAATACAACCGCGATCTTTTGAAACGAACAGCGAGACGCAAAATAAAAACCAGTAGAAAAACAAATATATGAAAAGTAAAATGGAAGGATGGACAAACGAGGAAACACAGGCTTTAGTCGCCATATGGTCGGATGATCCAGCGGGATTTGGATGACACAACTCGAAATAAAAAAGTTTTTGCCGTTCCGGGCAATTCAGTTTCTCTGTGTTTCCCCTGTCGCGCGCTGATTTGTGCAGGGTTTCGCTGTTGTTTATGTCTTTTTACAAAGCTCATGAGGTAAACAAACCATATATTTCAAGACATCACATGCCTTTTCGATGTTTCTTGTTTTTAGGGATAATAAATGAAATAATTTCATTAGCTGGATAGAGATACAGTATTTCTTTATGAGAATGGTATAGAATTGCTTATAAGACTATATTATGCATGATGACCTACCGTATTCACATGTACCTGAGTGATTGTCAGACATCTCACATACATCTTTGCCTAAATATTAGGAGAAACATTGTTTCCTGACATCCTGACATAAATGATGGCAGCATTCATGCAATTTGAATATTACTGAATCTTATACTGTGATAAAAGTTGACATAACAATACACCGCATTTTCCAGCCTAAACTGTTAGTTTTAATTTTGGGCGGTTTTATGATTTAAGCTGCACTTTGTGACAATGTCAGTTAGGGGCGGTCACTGATGATGTCATTTGGCACCGGTACCATTTTTTTATGCCAGTGGAAAACCAACACGAATGAAGTACCGTACTTTCGGTACTTTATGGAGGTACCGATAGTGCCGAAAGTGCGGTACCTGGTGCGGTGGAAAAACGCCCTCAGCAATTTTGCTTCAATTTTAGTACAATTTGTTTCATAATTTGACCAGGTCCAGATCTTCACTTTTACAACATGTTGGCAAATGGTGAAAATGATTTTTGTTATTTTTTTTTTACTTTTTCAGTTATTGCACTAACAGGATTAAATGTCTGAAACTACCCTTTTTTGGCCTGCTGGGCACTGCTATGTGGCACCGCTACAAAAATTGTCTCAAAATTCTATCTGTCACAAAATTAAGATCATAAGAAATTTACAAACGAGAGGAGGCCATTCAGCCCATCAAGCTCGTTTGGGGAGAACTTAACTAATAGCTCATATCTAGCTCTGATTTAAAGGAACCCAGGGTTTTTGCCTGCATTACTTGAATAGGAAGACTATTCCATATGCTAATTACACGCTGTGTACAGAAGAGTTTTCTCAAATTCAGTTTAAAATGTTCTCCCGCAAATTTCTACCTATGGCCACAGGTTCTAGTATTTAAACTAATACTGTTTGGGCAATAATAAAAAAGTGGGCAACAACTGGAACTGTTACAAACCTGCCTGGAAGAGGACCCAAGTTTATTTTTCCCCCACATACAGTGAGGAGGTTTATAAAAAAGGCAAAAAAAAAATCCCCAAGGATGACTGTTGATGAATTACAAGAAATCTTGAGGTTACCACATCTCTGAAAAAACGATCAGATGCTAACAGATTATTTGGAAGATATGCCAGAAAAAGCCTTTTTTTGTCAGTTAACCACAAACTTAAGCACCTGGAGTTTGCAAAACACTGCTACAACTTTGACTGGAGGCAAATTCAATGGTCTGATAAAACAAAAATGAAGCTTTTTGACAATAAACATAAGGTGGTTTTGGCATAAAAAGAAGGATGGCTATAATGAAACGAACCATATCCCAAATGCAAAATATGGTGGAGGATCTATGATGGTATGGGGCTGTTTTTCCTCCAAAGACCCTGGAAACCTTATTAGGGTATATGGCATTATGGACTCCATTAAATACGTCTGCCAGGAAACAAAAACTGGGCCGTCATTGGATCTTCCAGCTGGATAGTGATCCTAAGCACATGTCCAAATCAACACAAAAATGGTTAGCTGACCACAGAATGAAGCTTCTGCCGTGGTCATCTCAGTCCCCTGACCTGAACCCCACTAAAATCCTGTGGGCTGAGCTGAAGAGGAGAGTGCACAGGAGATGGCTTAGGATCCTGGATGATCTGGAGAGATTCTGTAAAGAGGAATGGACTCAGATGCCCTGCTCTGTATTCTTCAACCTTACAAAATGTTATAGGAGAAGACTCAGTGCTGTTATACTGGCAAAGGGAGGTTGTACAAAATATTAAAAGCAGAGGTGCCAATAATTGTGGCACATGTGTTTTTGTTAGAGAAAATTATTTCTTGATGAAGGATTTTTTTTCTTGGAATACATTTCCCATTACATTGGAATGAAAGGTTGGATTTTTCTCAATTTTTTAGTGTGAGATGAAGCTGCTTTTGATTTTTTCTGACCTTCTTTACAAATCTTTACAAGGGGTGCCAATAATTGTGGAGGGTGTTGTACCTGGATCATGCCCCCCCCCCCCCCCCTTAATCTTATTTGCACAAAGCTGAACAGAATCAACTCAGCTAACCTCTCCTCATAAGACATTCCTCTAAGACCAGGAATCATTCTTGTAGCCCTATGTTGTACCTTTTACA
>JAODKE010000037.1:1561140-1574739 GCA_026779605.1 Mormyrus hasselquistii
GACATGGAAGCATCAACATACACACCGAGATCTTTCTCGTAATCAGCTACCTTTATTTCAGTGGAACCCATAAAATACCTTTACTTTATATTTCTGCTCCCTTGCATGGATTACCTTACATTTATCTGCATTAAATTTCATCTGCCAGGTATCAGCCCAGTCGCTAATTAAATCAAGATCCACTTCCAGTTTATCACCCAGACAATATGCCTGCAAAGTTTGAAAAAGTTTTTAAGTTATTGCCTTACATACCAAAGCATTTACAATAGTCTGCCCCAGCTTGGGAACACAATAATTGTTAATATTTACATGTTGAAGTCTACATTTAGGGTCTGTACTAATACAAATTCTGTTTGATGGCTAAGAATGCAGAAACTGTAATATGTACCATAAGAAATATTTTGCATGTCGTAGTGTAAAAAGGTTATGTTATGGTGAAGGAGCTTGACCGTATGAGTAATTGATTTTGCGGCTTATTGTGCCTGTTTCTGTGAATTTATCACTACATACTTTAGTCATGACAGTGTACATACTTCACTAATCGGCATACTCATTTTCTTATCATAGGCCAAGGGAGTGTGCCAAACTCCATGGATCACCGGCCAGCACTGGATGGGGGCGCAGATAGCGCCATGCCCCCATATCACCAGATGGGTCCAATCATGTATGATGGGCCGGGGTACGGAGCAGAGAGTGCCCCTGGCTTGGGGGATATGCCCAGACCCTATATTGGTGGCCCGGTTGTAAGCTACATGATCCCACCACCTTCTAACCAAGGCCCACCCATGAGCAACCCTTTGAGCCGTCCTCCCAGCATGGGGCCATACCCCCCTTCAATGGCTGCCCAGAACCCAACTGGGGCTCCTATGTTCCCTTCCGGTGCCCAGCAGAAGGCCTATCCACCAAATGAGGCCCTAATGGGTTATACTGTTTCTGGGCAGCCCCTGCAGCTCCAGACTTCTCCACCAGGGGGTCCTAGCGGACCACACTATGGACCCAGCAGACCACATGTAATGGAGTCATCAGGCTATCCTGTCCAGAGGAGCTCCTCCTTTCAGAACAAGATGCCAGTGGCATCATCACCTTCAGATGGGTATGGGGGTCTGCAGAGCAAAGGCGCATTGGGACAAAGCAGTGGGGGGGCAGCTGGGTACTCTCCTGGCTTGTACCTCCCACCACATGGCCATCCACATCCCCACCAGGTCCACATGATCCCCCACCGGCAGGCCACTGCAGGGGTGGGCCCCGACTACTCTGATGTCACCCAGGCCCTTCTAACACCCTCCAGGGCCAGTGTCAATCTGGACCTGTTTGAGCATCACTGGGCCCAGCCTGGCCCCTCAGAGGCAGCTTCTGCTCGACCTCCCCAGGGACCACAGGGACCCTTCAGGGGGGAGGTCCGCATCCCCAGTAGGACCAACTCCTTTAACAACCCACAAAAGGTTGGTGGCACCGGGACAGGAGGCACTGGAATGGCAGTTAGACCTTCCACGGTCAAGCAGGACACCGCCCTGGGGCCACCTCATACCATCACAGCTGTGACCTCACCACCTATACAGCAGCCTGTCAAGAGCATCCGGGTTCTGAGACCAGAGCCCAAGACCGCTGTGGGACCTTGCCACCCAGGCTGGCTAGCTGCTCAGACCCAGGACACACCTGAACCACACTCTTATCCTCTAGAACCTACCCCAGAGCCTCGCTGCCCACCTCCACCCTACCCCAAAAATCTTATGATGCCTGGGATAGGCCCTGAGTCAGCAACTTTGGACAGTGCCCCAGGGAACTCCAGTGTGGAGCCCAACAGTAGCGCAAAGGCTGGGGAGGCCCTCACCAAGGACAAAGCCAAGGGCAGCAAGGCCGAGAAGGCAGCCAAAGACAAGAAGCAGATCCAGACATCACCGGTGCCTGTGCGGAAGAATGCCCGTGACACAGAGAAGCGGGAATCCCGCATCAAGAGTTACTCACCCTTCGCCTTCAAGTTTTACATGGAGCAGCATGTGGAGAATGTCATGAAGACTTACCAGCAGAAGCTAAACAGGAGAATGCAGTTAGAGCAAGAGATGTCCAAGGTGAGAGCCTGAAGCTGCGTGTGTCCATGTTTTTACATGATTTTGTGTGTACTTAACAGAATGCTTTAGTAACAGTGCTGTTTACCTATTTTAGGCAAATGAATTGTGGATGATAAAAATGACAGTAAATGACCTGGCTTGGGGTGGCATAGTGGAACAGTAGTTAGCACTGTTGTCCCCTGCTGGGACCAGGGTTTGAGTCTCTATCATGGGTCTATGTGCGTGGAGCTTATACGTTCTCCCTGTGGGGTTTTCTCCAGGTACTCTTCTCCAGGTTTCCCCCCACAGTCCAAAAACATGCTGAGGTTAAATTGGAGTTACCAAATTGCCCATAGGTGTGCATGTGTGAGTGAAAGGTGTGTGAGTTTGCCCTGTGGTTTGGTGCCCTGTCGTGGGTTGTTCCCTAACTTGCGCCTGTAGCCTTCAGGATAGACTACGGAACCCCAACGACCCTGAATAGGATTAGCAATTGGTGAAAATTAATGGATGGATGAATGACTCCTTTTGAACCACCATTGCACAGATGTTAAGCAAAGACTTCATTTCTACCTCATTAATTGATAGGTCCTTCACATTGATCCAGACAAGCTTCTTTTTGCATCTTTGGATGGTTAAGTTTATCATAGATTATTATCAGTCAGTGCAACTCAATATCGTCTTCCTAGGATTTCTACAGATCACCAGCTGGTTCATGTCATGTCCTGAACTGCTATATCACATGTTCCTCACCTCTACCCTCACCCCCCCCCAGGCTGGCCTCTCTGAGGCTGAGCAAGAACAGATGAGAAAGATGCTCTATCAGAAGGAATCGAATTACAACCGACTGAAGCGTGCAAAGATGGACAAATCCATGTTTGTGAAGATCAAGACTCTCGGCATCGGTGCCTTTGGTGAAGTGTGCCTGACACGTAAGGTGGATACGAACGCCCTGTATGCCATGAAAACACTGCGCAAGAAGGATGTGCTGCTAAGGAACCAGGTGGCTCACGTCAAAGCCGAGCGCGACATTCTGGCAGAAGCCGACAATGAGTGGGTGGTACGCCTCTACTACTCCTTCCAGGATCGTGACAGCCTGTACTTCGTCATGGACTACATCCCCGGCGGGGACATGATGAACCTGCTGATTCGCATGGGAGTCTTCCCTGAGAACCTGGCCCGCTTCTATGTGGCTGAGCTGACACTGGCTATTGAAAGCGTCCATCGGATGGGATTCATCCACCGCGACATCAAACCTGATAACATCCTCATTGACCTGGATGGCCACATCAAGCTCACCGACTTTGGTTTGTGCACTGGCTTCCGCTGGACACATAACTCCAAATACTACCAGAAAGGTAAGGGGAGGCTGATGCTTGCATTGCAGAAACATTGTGGTAATGTTATATGTTGGCTCTCCACTTGCACGCTTTGTCAATACTCAGCCTGAAGTGCAATGCCCATATTTGTGGTAATCAGTGCCAGTCAACCCATTCAGCAACATAGTTGGGCGTCCATCCGCTGACGGAGTGCCAACTTAGCATCTGACAAAACCACTGTCTGAGATAAGAACATAAGACATTCTCATCAAGCTCATTTGGGGAGAACTTTAATAGAGTTGTTAAAATCTAGCTCTGATTTAAAGGAACCTAGGGTTTTAGCTTCTGCTACACAAGACTATTCCATACTCTAGCTACACACTGTGTAAAGAAGTGCTTTCTCAAATTCGGTTTAAAATGTTCTCCCGCTAATTTCCACCTATGGCCAAGAGCTCTAGTATTTAAACTAATATTAAAGTAGCCTTTTGGCTAAATAGCATTAAGACCTGTTAGATTCTTTTATACAGTACCTGGACAGTGTTTCCCCTAGGTTTACAGCTTTGGGGGGGGGGGGGGCTGCAGATGGACACCGAAGGGGTGTTCATGTATATCTTTTAATGACAGCAGTCAATATAACAACTGAACTAACTTTTATTACATTATATATGTTATGTTCGCGGTGAAGAACGAAACTCAAAAGGTAAACATTTCCAGTGAACGGGAAATTCAAAAACATTTCCCGTGAACGGGGAAGACAGCGACGCACATTAATGACAGATCTGGGGACTACTGACTCTGACACAGTACACAAGACAAGCCAAAAATAACAGGAAACAGGTGATCACAATCGGGGTAGTACACGTAGGTAATGAGGGGGCGTGGCACACACGAGAATCGAATGAGCAGGTCATGACAATATGTATATATGATATTTAACATAGATATTTTTGTCTGCTTTTCAAGTGGTTGACGTAATATATTTTCTGACGCGCACTCAGTTCGGTGGGGACAGTGTGCTTACCTGTGTATCGCCATGCGCGTTACAGAGAGCAGAGGACAATTGTAAACGTGCGACTGTGTAGAGACAAAAATGACAAGGTGTCAAGGTATAAAAAAGACAATTAACAGGCTATTTAGTTTGTTTAATAAAAGGACAATGTATAGACATGTTATATAGGAAAGGTAACCTTAAATGACTTCTGTTGCGATCTGGTGCTATATACTGTAGAAAATTAAATAAAATTAACTTGACCTTCAGGGGGGGTAGGAGGTGCCATTGGGGGGGCAGGGTGCCCCCCTAATATAATGGTAGGGGAAACACTGCTGGATCATTCCCCCTCTTAATCTCCGTTGTGCGAGCCTGAACAGATTCAGCTCAGCTAACCTCTCGTCATAAGACATTTCTCTAAGACCAGGAATCATTCTTGTAGCCCTACGTTGAACCTTTTCCAAGGCAGCAATGTCCTATTTAAGGTGCAGTATGGTGACCAAACCTACACACAATATTCTAGGTGGGGTCTTACAAAGGAATTTTATAATCTTAGCATCACTTTCCTTGACTTAAACTCCACACACCTAGAGATATAATGCAACATTCCATTGGCCTTTTTTATTGCTTCCCCACACTGGTGAGAGTGGGACATGGAATCATCAACATACACACTGAGATCTTTCTCGTAATCAGGTACCTTTATTTCAGTGGAACCCATAAAATATCTGTACTTTATATTTCTGCTCCCTGCATGGATTACCTTACATTTATCTACATTAAATTTCATCTGCCAGGTATCAGCCCAGCTGTGAATTAAATCAAGATCTCGTTGTAACCTCTGTGCTGCTAATTTAGTATCTACTACACCACCCACCTTGGTGTTGTCTAGAAATTTAACCAGTTTACTGTGTGTATTAGTGTCAATATCATTAATGTAAACTAGGAACAATAGTGGTCCTAAAATTGAACCCTGCGGTACCCCACTATGAACGCAGGCTTACTGCGACATTGTGCCTCTGACAACTACCCACTGTCTCCTGTCTGTTAACCAGTTTCGATCCAAGCTGCTACAGTTCCTAAAATCCCTGCAGCTTTAAGCTTAAGCAAGAGCCATTTGTGGGGGTCAACATCAAAGGCCTTCTGGAAATCTAAGCAGATCACATCGTAGACCTTTTTGTGGTCAATTTCTCTTGTAGCTTCCTTAAAGAACTCAAGTAGATTAGTTAAACAGGACCTACCTCTCCTAAATCCATGTTGGCTATCCCTCAGAATGTTATTTGAATCCAGGTAACCTACCATTTTCACTTGGATTGTAACTTCCATTACCTTTCCAGTTATGCAAGTTAAACTGATTGACCTATAGTTTGCTGGATTACTTCAATCCATGGGTAAGATGCCGTCAGGGCCCTGCAATTTATTTATTAGAATTTAGTGATTAATTGTCATTATTGACACAGCACACAACAACAAAATGTATTTTCTGCATTTAACCCATATGTGACAATGTGCCATCGCAGGGAGCAGCTTCTGGGGAGCAGTGCTTGGGGGCAATACCTTACTCAGGGTGCCTCAGTGGTGCCTTGCTGGTCTGGGATTCGAACCTGCAATCTTTCAATTACAAGTGCGCATCCCTAACCATCAAGCTTTGTACCACATCAGCCTCAGTTATACATATATCGGTCATAGACGACACTGTATTTGTACTAAATGGAGGCAAGTTACTTGTGTTCTCTACTGTAAACACCCATGTAAAACAATCATTAACTCATTTACTATATCAATTTCATTTTCAATTATAAGACCATTACTATCCTGCAAATGAGTGCTTTCAGCTTTTAGAGCTCTTTTGGAGTTAAGATATTGGAAGAAACTTTTAACATCATCTTTAGCCTCCAATGCAATCTTCCTTTCTACATTCCTCTTAGCAAGTCTAATGTTATTTTTTAACTCAACCTGTAGACTTAGATACTCCTGCTTTATTTTGAAATTGTTAGTTAATTTCCATTTGTGGAAGAGAGCCCTTTTCTTCCTGACTTTGTTGTTAATTTCCGTATTGCTGCAGTTTTCTAGATTTAGTGTGTAATATTGTTTTGTTGTGAGTTAAACTGGACCCTGGCAAGTTTCTAAAAGTAGAGGAAAAACTACCAAGCTGAGTTGTCTTTATATAGTTTATAATCACTTATGGAACTTCATACAACCCCCCCCCACCAAATCTGGTAAAAGTGTGTAAAAGTTTTTGGTCCTCTTGGAAATCGAAGCGAGCACTTTGAACTAGGGAGTTGGGGGGAGATCACTGCAAGTTATCATGCCAGACGCTGCCGTAAACATGCTTAGTGCCCACCAAACCAGCACTGTACTTAGATGAATGAATTTATGTGTTAAACTTTTTGTCTGTTGTGTGTTGGTCTTCGCCTGCTGTCTGTGACTTTTACAAAACTCCCAGAAACTCCCAAAAAAGTTCTATATTCAAACACATCAAACCATGTCTTTGCTTCAGGAAGCCACACCCGTCAGGACAGCATGGAGCCGAGCGACCTGTGGGATGACATGTCCAACTGCCGCTGTGGTGACCGGCTGGCCAGCCTGGAGCAGAGGGCCATGAGGCAGCACCAGCGCTGCCTGGCCCACTCCTTGGTGGGCACACCCAACTACATTGCTCCCGAGGTGCTGTTACGCAAAGGTGGGTCACACGCGTTGGGGTTTGAGCCAGAAGGGGGAGTCGGAGTTGGGGAGTGAAGGAGATCTGCATCTATGACTTCCCTGACACAGAATTTAACAGTTAACTGTTTCACATCAAGGTATAGAAAGCAAAATATATGGTGCACCTTCAATTATTTGTCAAATAAAATGAAATAGAGATGTATTATTGTGTAAAAACAGCTTAGTCAAAGGATCAGAGGAGGAAATTATTTGTTATGACATCTTGAAAGAAATAACTTTTGATTAATAAAGTTTATGACATGCCAGTGCCACATCAAGCCTCACCCAGAAGATGAATGCCTCTGTTCTCTGCAGGTTACACCCAACTGTGTGACTGGTGGAGTGTGGGTGTGATCCTCTTCGAGATGCTGGTGGGACAACCCCCGTTCCTGGCCCCCACCCCCACAGAGACCCAGATCAAGGTTGGCTGAAGCTTCTGCTCTACAATGGGGGCTGGGTGGGGTAGCTGGCTTTTGCCCAGAATGTTACAGGTTTGAGTGTCAGGCTTCTACTAAAACTGCTCCTGGATCAATAACATTAATTAGTTGTAATATTTGCCTTTGATAAACACAGCATGCAGCTGAATATTTTACTGAAGTCACTTTTACTGAAGTTCAAACCCCAGGAAGGAACAAGCAGTCCAACCTTCCAGTCTGAAGCAGTTTGCCATTTAGTTTCCTAGTACAGGGTTCCTACAGGTGCTCAGTTTAAAAAAACAGCAATATCAACTTAAAGAAAGATGGCAAATGTTTTATGATGATTTGATGGAGAATCTGTGATGATTAGTGTGATTTAGACTGAGGATGTACTCACACTTGGCTCAGTTGCCCCATACTGTACCTGAGCATGATTGCTCCCACTCCCTACTCGCCTACTGATCCATGTTCACATTACGCTGAACGACCCGGGCCTGAGCACCTTTCATCATCACCATGCAAATTTTTGTGTCAAAAAATATATATTTCCTATAAAATATAGGAAGAAAAGCGCTATTGCACAGCAGAATGGGGTTATTTTTGATGCAATGACACATGGCTCTCATAGATTTATTTAATATGCATTGCAGCAATTTTTATTTAAAAAGAGATAATCTGATATTTTATCAAAGATCTCTGAGTTTTTGTATTGTTCAAATGTGATGAAGATTCTGTGATGATGATCAGTGTGATGGAGTCTGACTGTGATAATGATCAGTGTGATGGAATCTGACTGTGGTGTGGTCTGTGATGATGATCAGTGTGATGGAGTGACCATGACTGTGATGGTCAGTGAGATTTTGTCTGAGATGATTCCTGTGATGGTCTCTGTCTCTTAGGTCATCAACTGGGAGAGCACACTGCAGGTGCCACCCCAGGTGAAGTTGAGTGCCGAGGCAGTGGACATCATCAGCCGCCTGTGCTGCTCAGCTGAGGACCGGCTCGGCGGTAACGGCGCTGGAGAGATCAAGGCCCACCCCTTCTTCAGCCAGATTGACTTCTCCAGCAACCTGCGCACACAGCCGGCACCGTATCGGCCTAGGATCAGCCACCCCATGGATACCTCCAACTTTGACCCGGTGGAGGGGGATGGGCCAGAAGCCTGGAGTGGTAGCGGGGGTGACACACTGGGCCCCACCCAAGGCAAGCTGGGCGAACCTGAACATGCGTTCTATGAGTTTACTTTCCGCCGTTTCTTCGATGACAATGGATGCCCCTTCCGCTGCCCGAAGCCACCCGAGGAGGGTCCACCTCTGATTAGTGGCTCCAGTCCTGAGGATGAGCCGACTGAGGTCTGTGAGCCAGTGTATGTGTGAACTGCCACCCCCACCCCCAGTCCAAGTGGCCTTTGCATCCACTCTTGACAATACCCTTTCCGGAGCAGCACTGTGTGTGTGTCTGTGTTTGTCTGTGGGTTTTTAAAATGTGCTTATTTAGGGGGGGGTCCCTTTAGCTGGACAGCAACGTTAATAATGAAAGGTGCCTCTGAGTTCAGGAGACCTCACACCACAGCTCCGGAGGTATCAGCAAAATGATGGACAATGAGACAAAGAGATACAAGGGAGAAAAAATAAAGCAGTAGAGCAAGAGTGATTAAGGAAGTGGAGGAACGAAAGAGGGAGATGGCGTGTCAGATGGTGTGTATGAGGGTGGGGGGCACATGTGGAGCTATTATCCATGCAAGAGAAGCCACCCAACAGGCAAAGGGAGCGATCCCCAGCCTACTGATCTTTCTCCATAATCAGAGCATGGTGTGGGAGCACATGGGCAGGTGTTCAGAGCAGAAGCAGCAGGTAATGGGTGGAGCCTGACCTCCAGAACCCCACCAGCCATTAGGGTCACATGGCTTCTGGGTGACTAGACTTGCTGTTCTGCAGTTTCATACAATGCTGTGAAAACATGACAGGCATGGATGATTCCTACCCAACATAAACTGTACACATCAGGAAGAAGAATGGGACCAGGCCAGAAATTCTGAGGATCCTCCCCCCCCCCCCAACAACATGCAATCCAAGTCCTTGCTATTCAAATTTGAAATTCCCCTCAGGTTTTGTTATTTCTGAAGTTTGTTTTTTCCATGGGAGCTGTGTCCAAATGCAGATGACTTTTGATGCACTTGTGACCTCTGAGGTGCGCTGGCTCCTTACCCAGATTGTCACAGGGTGCGGTGTGAATCAGTGCAGCTTTTCCCAGCCCTGACCCACACATCCTGGCCGTTACTGGGCAGTGGGAGCTTGGCGGCCGAAGAAGGACGATTTCATGGGCCCACTTGACCTATAGTGGCCCAGTCCAAAGTGGAATAGCAGCCGTTATAAGCCTGGGCACTTTTCAGTATTATACAAAAGCAAAGACAAGTGAGACCCACTCAGCTGGGCAAGTTAATGTCTCTAACAAACTTTTCAGTGTGGAAGGAGGGGTAGGTGGACCCTGGAGTGAAACAAGCTATTGCAGATAACACAATATAGTAAGAAAACGTGCAATACTGAAATTATCATATATACATATAAAACAGGATGTGCATGTATCATGTGTGTGCGTGTGTGTATAGGTATATGTATGTATACCTGCACACAACAAATATCCTGTTTTTTCATGTTACGTTTTTGTTGTGTGATGTGTATATATATCACATATATATACCTGTTTATACCTTTGAATATAGTTTCATGACATAAAGCTGCTTATTATTATTTTTATTTTTTCATTATTATTAATAATAATTTTATTGTATTATTGTTTCTTTTTTCACTTTTCTTGTAAAAAATGGGTTTGTTAACAGTGTGAGAGGTGTGATGGTGATGAGCTGAGTGTATCTGAATGAACGTGTTGCTTTGTGGGTAAGAAGTAGAGAGTGCCCCCTCTGGTCATTCATGGGCTGGTCCTGTGCAGATGCTTGAGAGGGAGAGAGGAAATGGGGAATGGAGAGCGAGAGAGAGAGAGAGAGAGAGAGAGAGAGAGAGAAATGAATAGACAAATAATGTACATGCACATTTATAACCTAAAACGGTGACTACATCTTTCACTTCCCAGGGAAAAGCAAGATTAACATTGAAAGAGCAAAATTTGCCAGTGTTAGTTTTCTTGAGGCTTATGTTGTCCCATTTCGTCTTGTAAGCATGTTGGCAGACACCTGCACAAGTTCCCACTAGTTGCATTAACTATTTCTATTTTTTTTCAGCTGGGGAACAACAGGTATCCCTCTGCTCATGTGCGAGTCAGACATGTAATTAATCAGCTAGTCAAACATGTAATTAACATTTGCTTCAATGGGACAAATTTTAAGCAGTAGACAAATTGAGATGAGATCACAAGATTGCATATGAGAATCACCAAGTACAGTTACCATAGTAACTATGGGCAAGAATGAGGGGTGAACTGGGTGTGCCCCCTGGTTCAAATTTAGCTGCAAAAATAATGAGGGCAAAAAATCAGCCTCATATTTGACTGTAACTTGGTAGAGGGTATTAAATAATTGCAGCCTTATACCAGTCACTCCTGAGTTATTTGTAAATCGTAAGTCGAGGTCACATTTTATGACATCATGTACCTGTTATGAAATGCTGAATGACATCATCCCAGTGGCAGAGGCTTGTAGTACCGAGCAGTCCTCAAGTGACAGAAGCACACAGACCAGCTGTTTAGCAATGGTGGCCAGGTAGTATCTCCGGTGTTAGGCCTTGGTATATGGTACCTGAAGCATCTGACAAACCAAAAACCAAACTGAGTAAATTATTATCAACATCAGTATACCTTTTTACTTTTAGTACTCAGGCTAGTTAATAATAAGTAATAAGTTAATAAGTAGTTTACAATATATAAATTCATAAAACCAAGGTTAAAAATTGATGACCAAATATGCAGGACTGAAACTACCCAAGAGCTTCATTAGCACCAGATACTTGCAGTGTCTACCGGCAGGAATATAAAGTCCTCTTCTACATTATCATGAGTGATATATAGGAAGGTGGTTAATGGAGAAAAGAATGTATCGCAGGACACCAAGATGTGAAAGACAACAAAAATAAAAACAAATAACAATGAACCAATAAGAAACTGAATGGGTCTTAACAGGCATGTGATCAATCAGGATTATTTAGCAAAGGACGATGAGGAAAGTGCTCAGCTTGCAGGCTTGAGAATCCCTCTGACCTCAGCACATGAGGGTAAAAACTTGGGCCAATTCATATTCATTCATTCAAATGGAGTGCTTAGTGAGAATCAGTGGTATATATATTAAAAATTAATTATATGAATTATAAATCTTATTGCGTGTGTGTGTGTGTGTGTGTGTGTGTGTGTGTGTGTCTTGGATATAAGTGTTGACTGACAATCCTTGACAGACTGGATGCCGTACTTTGATATGGGCTTTTATTTAACTTTCCCACTGTGCATAATACTTATATTTTTAATTTGGTGGAATCTCTGTCTCCCTTGATGCCCTTTAATGTATAAAAGCAATATTGTTACTCTTGAAGACATATTTATACAGATACGTGTATGTCTTTTACCTATACCCTTAATCTTCTGTCAGACTGCATTAACCTTCATTAACAGCACAATCAATATAAACATAAACATCAACATGAGACACACCTCTTCATTTTTTTTTTACATACATTTATGAAATTACTATTTGTAAAGATTTTTTTGTCTGTCACATGTAAAAATGTATCTGTATAAATAAACTTCAACATTATGCCTTTTGTGTTTGTATTTCGCATGGATATAATATAATCATCTTGATTAGTTAATTTTCTATAAATGCATCAGCTGTATAAAATATATAATATCAAGAAAAAATAGAAATCTCTGTAGGGACCACAATTATTTTGAAATACAATACTTTTCAAAACATCTACATACAAACGTTCTTAACCCTGGTAAACAGGTTTTACATTTTTCACTCAAACCAACTTTGTTTTGTTTTGTTTCATGCTGTAAAACAGAGGCCATGATTCTTGAGATTTACTACAATGATAAAAGCAAACACATTAATTTCATTATATTTAAGGGAGCCAAAACAGCATGAATTACTCAGCTGACTACAGGAATAACTACATTGAAAGTCACTACTTAATATAAGATGTGAAATTTTTTGACATTCAACATAATTCTAAGTTCATGTCATTCAACTAAACTACATTTTATTCATGCTCTTTGAATTGCTTGGTCACACCTTAAATCAGATTCAAAGTTTATGACTGAACAAGTATTCTAAATTTGATCTGACCCTAAGTTGAATTGACCATCTCAAAATGATGGCTTAAAATTGATGAGTAGATGAGACGTAACTGCTGTCAAAAAGTATTTTGGGTCTCAGACCTAGAATCCTTATTCTGTTGATATGCAAATACATGCAGAAAGACCCCAGCTTGACAGCCTTGAAATCATTTCACTTTATACATGTAAACTGCCAATACAGAAAAATCTAGAAAGAGTGATGATCAAAACAGTGCTGGATAGAGCATTCTGTTCCACTCAGGCTGCCTCTTAATGTCACTTTCTTTCAGAGAAGATCTAAGATATTCTGCTCATCAGGTACAAGATTAATGGTCTCCAACCATTTTTACAGTGAGAGCTCCTTTTACACAGAAAATACACTGGTGAGCTACTAAATCATGATGGTATAACTTGATCGTGACTGGGGGTCCCCTGTGGTACATTTTGTTGATAGGTGGGTGGCAGTTGTGTCACGATTGAATAGAAATGTCTTGGCGATCCAGTAGTCAATCATGAGAGACCGGTTGCTAACCACTATTCTAGATCAGGGGTTCCCAAAATGAGGGTAGTGAGCCCTGGAGTGGTCATGAGATGATTTTCAAATTTTGTTAATAATAATTGAAAAACCTGAAAAAAAATCCATTATAACTGGTCCATTAGGATAAATTTACTGAGGGGGACTCTTCCCCCAGTTGGTGTTAAATCAGGGGTGTCAAACTCATTTTAGGGTGAGGGCCGAATGAGAAGAAATGTGACCATGTGCGGGCCAAATTTTTTTTTTTTAATCATAGTGCATCAAATTACAACAAATACACTATATTCTGTAAAACTGCATTTAACCTGAAACA
>JAODKE010000037.1:1591592-1603325 GCA_026779605.1 Mormyrus hasselquistii
GACCCAATACCTGCTAACCCAAAGGGCACCTAAAGCAGCGACCCAATACCTGCTAACCCAAAGGGCACCTAAAGCAGCGACCCAATACCTGCTAACCCAAAGGGCACCTAAAGCAGTGGCCTTAGTCAAACTCCCCAAGGGGCACCTAGCACATGTTACACCCGAAAACAGTCACTTTAAATTCTCTATCTTCTAGAATCCTACTGGACAAAAGTCTTTCTCATTTTAACACCGGACTAAAGTACCTGATGATGAGATTTACAGTCCATCTATGTACCCTATAATCAAGAGCCTGACCCTAGTTTTGTTTTGAATTGAAATGATTACTTGCATGTGGATTCCTTTTTCTAATGCATCTTAGTCATTTACTTACCTGCATAAAGACGCTCTTCATTTGTCCTGAGATGGTGCTTGATGCCGATGGCTGTGATTACATTCTCCTGACCCCAGGATTGAGATTGAAGATTCTGAGGCCGTGGGAATCTCCAACATAATCAGCAACTTGATCACCACATTCCCCCGGAGGAACCTGACCGCCCTTCCCAGTGAGCTGTTCTCCTCCTTTGTCAACTGCCTGACACACCTCACCTGCTCCTTCGGAAGCAGTGCTGCCCTCGAGGAAGTGGTGAGCATTGTAATTTCTTGCAGAGCTGTTGCTTACATCAGCATGAAACTGGGCACATATTCAAAGTATTTGTTCTGTATTTGCCCCATTAAAACATTTATATATGGTGGTCTTATGGTCGACACACAAGTAGGTGTAGTGTAGGGATGGGCATTTTGGGCAGAATTCCTGAATTTTGCCAGTCGGTATTTTTTAAATAATATACGATTAACCCCGTCTCCATCCCCACCACGCACGCAGAGAAATGTGCATGCAGTATAGCTCAAAATATCTTTCTTTCCATCCAAATGATGAAAGATTCATTGCTGCAAAAGGATAAAACATTAAAAAGTAGCTTAAATAAATTAAATTAAAACTGAAATTAAACTGAAGAAAGAGTGCAAGTGCAGTAGCAGAGAATAACATTTAACACACTGTGCCTTGGGCAGTTAAGGTGAATGGATTTTATTTTATTTTTTAAACCAATGCAATCTTATCAATACTTCAAAATGAGATCACTTGATACTGCAAAAAAAAAATTCACATAACGAAATAAGAAATTTTTGCGATAAACAAGTAGAAAATTTACACTAAACTCATCTCTTTAGGGAATTATTTTTATATATTTTTGTAAGGAGGTAAAGCAACTATAGGAGGTAAACCACGTTTTGTTTGAACTGGAAACAGTGAAAGCCCACTTAAAAGCAGAGGAGCATTTGGGTGAGCCATAAGCTTGGGCACCTAGCTGGAATGGGATGAGCGTTTTAACAAGGCCGTATATCTGCAGTTGGACAAGGATGACATGGTGTACATGGAGGCCTATGACAAGCTACTGGAGTCATGGCTGACGCTGGTACGGGACGAGGAGCATTTCCCGCGTGGCTGCTTCATTCAGCCCGCCGTGCAGGTCTTTAACTCGTACATACAGTGCCACCTGGCAGCCCCCGACGGCACCCGCAACCTGGTGAGGCCCGTCTGTCGCTTCTTTGCATGCCATTGCTCACCTGTTCTTTTCTCCATCATGGCCCATCCTTCATCCCTATTCCGCCCTTTTGCTTGTGCAGTTGTCCTCTATCAAAGGTTCATTCATTTATTTGCCATGAATCCATTCATCCTGAAAACCGTTCTGCTGTGGACACTGGTGCATGCTGATTTGAGTGCCCTGTCACCTTTCTGTCTCATTAAGTCCTCTCCTCCTTTACCTCAGACAGCAAATGGAGTGGTGTCTCATGACGAGGACGAGATTAACGAGCTACAGGAGGATGACCGGGAGCTGTTCTCGGATCAGCTGGCTAGTATAGGCATGCTGGGGCGAATAGCAGCTGACCACTGCATCCCACTGCTCACCAGGTGCAGCAGCAATGATCTCAGCCACCAGGCTTACATGTGCATGTATACCATCAGCTTGGTGGTTATGGTGATGCCCAGCTCTTCACTACCAACTTCTGTCAGCATGTACATATATATGGGCTGTGGGCTTAATGCAATTTTGGTGTGGCCTATTTCTTTGCCCACTGTACTTGTTGAAGGGTTCACGCTGGTATCAAGCTTGATTGCCTTTGATACCTATGATGCTGTGCCTAAACATGAGCCAGACTATCAGCTTTTAACTTTTGATCTATCTTGCCTTCTTCGTCTGTCAGCCTGTTGGAGGACCGAGTTACAAGGTTGCACGGGCAGCTCCAGCGGCACCAGCAACACCTCCTCTCTGAACCAGACCCTGGGTCACTGGACCGGAAGGTCCTGGACGACCTCTATGAAGATATCCACTGGCTGATTCTGGTCACAGGTCAGACAGATGCTTGCTCTCTGGCTAATGCAGGGCACAAGACTGTCAGTGGCTAGTTTTACATCAAACACACAGGAGCACTGCTTGTACAGGAAATATCTTCCTAAATGTAACTTTGGTGTTGTGGGGTATGTGCTACATAGGCTACCTGTTGGCTGATGACCCTCAAGGTGAGACCCCCCTCATCCCCTCAGAAGTGATGGAATACTCCATTAAGCACTCCACAGAGGTGGACATCAACACCACCCTCCAGATCTTGGGCTCACCTGGTGAGAAGGCCTCTTCTATCCCAGGATGCAATAGGACTGACTCCGTCATCAGGTGAGTCATAGCTGCTTAAGGGCTGCAACTGTAGTTATTTCTGGTAGGTATTTGGCATACTTTCTAGTTCTATTGCTTTTGTGTCACTGACACTAGGCTCAATAATCCCAGTAAAAGATCCATGGTATCTGAATATCCCATACATACATTTACGCATCTCCTGGTACACTTCTCACCATGTCAAGCATGCAGAGGGGAGCTTACAGTGTCCTTGTTCCAGACGCCAGCTGAAATCCCACCCAGTAGTTCATTGTAGAATTATAACTCAAGCAGGGAACATTGAAGCATGGAAAAATAGGAAGAACTGATGCCTTGCCTTGCAGAAAGATTGCATAGTTTTGTTCAACAAATGTTTACATGAGGGTGCTGACCAGCTTTATGACCTTTGACTCAGGTTACTGTCAGCAGTGCTCCGGACATCTGAGGTGGAGTCGCGGGCCACGAGGGCCAGCCTAACAAGCCTGCTGAGTCCACAGATGGGCAAGGACATTGTGTGGTTTCTTCGGCGCTGGGCCAAGACCTATCTGCTTGTGGATGACAAACTGTACAGCCAGGTAAGATGGCTGAATTAACAGTCATGGGTCCCAGCCTAGATGACATCACAGCTCTGGTTTGGTGTAGTATGTAAAGAGCCAGATGTGGGGGTAATGGGTTGCAGGATCTGGTCTACAATGTGCTTCATTTTCTGAATAATGGTCAGGATTAGACTGAATATCCAGCTGAGTAGGCTTGAGTGAGACTTTGGGTGCTTTTCCATCAACATACCGGAACCGGGCCATACTTCATTTGTACCTTTTTGGAGACACTAGTTACACTGTGGTTCCAGCTTGCTTCGATTTTCGATTTTCGATTTTTTTTGGTAGAGACTTTGCTGAATTTTGGAGATTGACAGTGACGTAAAACCAAGGACACGTTTGCTGTTCACAAAGTGTACATAATGTTTTACTATGTACTAATTTCTGCTTGCAAGTCTGTGAGAGTCAGGCTCATGTTGGGAGCAAAGGCTAGCATATTAGTGTTTGCTTGTGTAAATTTGCATTATGAATCCATTCTGTTCAGCTGTTCATCAAGGAGTAAATTGGAAATTGTCAGGTTCCAGGTTATCAGGAATACATCAGTACATCATGATGTGCGATGCTTCTAATAATAATATATAAAATGTACCCTTTTTTCCTCCATATAATTCATGCACAGAACATCAGTATCTCCGTGCATTTCGACCAATGTGATGGTGACGCAGCCAGCCTGAGCTGGTCATGCTTTTGGCCCGACTAGTAAGAATGCTCATGTCACCGTGGTTACAGCTGTGGTACGGCTTACATAATTTACAATGACAAACTGTCTTTTCACGGTTCAGCTTGGGTACAGCTCGGGTGGGAAAAGCACCAATTGATGTAAGGTGGCTTTTGGTCAGTACATATTTATAGGCCTGTCGTTAGTTGACACTTGTCCTTTTTAAACTGGTGGTTGTTCTTCTGAAGCAGTTCCTGTTAAGCGTCTTGCTTGAAGATACCTGCTGGGAATTGAGCTTGAATTAGCAGTTCTCCATTAACCTTTGTGGGAGAAATACTATTTGTATTGGGATATCTAAATAAATGTACCCCTTGCAGATCAGCATTCCACTCAGCACTGCCTTTGGGGCAGACACTGAAGGTGCCCAATGGATTGTGGGATACCTGCTGGAGAAGGTAATCAACAACTTGTCTGTGTGGAGCTCAGAGCAGGACCTAGCGAAGGACACGGTGGAGCTGCTGGTCACTCTGGTGGAGAGAAGAGAGAGGTAAAGTATAGTGTCACCTCCTGGTGTCACTAACATCCATCCATGGGTGGAAATTTATTGGACATTAAACGCCCACTACGCCACACTTGAAAGACTTTTTTGTGGGATTGATAAAAGCATTTGTCAAACAAGCAAAGAGGAATACATATCAGGTAAGCCCTGTCCTGTGTTCCAGGGCCAACATTGTGATCCAGTGTGAGAGCTGGTGGAATCTGGCAAAGCAGTTTGCCAGTCGCAGACCTCCACTCCACCTCCTGTCCAGCTCTGTGCAACGCACCCTGATGAAGGCACTAGTGCTGGGCGGCTTCGCCCACATGGACTCTGACACTAAGCAGCAGTACTGGAGCGAGGTCAGTGCGGGGCCATCCCATAGTACAGCACCAGAAGTAACAGTGTTTACTTCCTGACCTGCCTTTGAATATTGGAAATACTTGTAATTTAATCCATAATCTATAGGGCTCAATCAAAAAATGCTTATATCATTTTTCCATATGATTTGCATCCTGCATTAAAAGCATCATAGTTCTGTGAGATATGACCAGATTTAAGTATTTAAAAGTAGTTGTATGCACAGTAATTACTGCACTTGTGAATTTCTTACATTATGGCTGTATTGAACCTTCTGTCTTTGGGAGTTCAGGCGTTACCAGTTTTATGTGACATGGAGGCGAAGAATGGCTGTTGTCTCCTGTGGTCTATGAAATTCTTGTTCTCCAATTAACCTCACCCCCCTCCTTACCTCCTTCCTCTCCCAGGTCCTTCAGCCGCTGCAACAGCGATTCCTCAATGTGATCAACCAGGAGAACTTTCAGCAGATCTGCCAGGAAGAGGAGGTAAAGCAGGAGATCGTGGCCACTCTGGAGGCATTGTGTGGCATTGCTGAGGCCACGCAGATCGACAACGTGGCGGCCCTGTTCAGCTTCCTGGTGGACTTCTTGTCCAACTGCATTGGTCTCATGGAGGTGTACAGGAACACGCCCGAGACTGTTAATCTCATCATTGAGGTGTTTGTGGAAGTGGCACACAAGCAAATCTGCTACCTGGGGGAGGTGAGTGAAGTGAGGGTGGAAGCCGGCTTCTGGTTAAATGCATATGCATGGCAACCTGCACCATGGCATTCATGCTACGTACCATGCTGTCCTAGTATCTGATTAGCATTAGTGATTTAGTTCACGCACTGTGACGCTTCTGCTGACATCACCGTGAGTGACCGCTCTCCATGCTACAAGCAGCTGTCCTGACCTGCATGTTCTCTCTGCTGTCTGCCTTCCTAGTCCAAATCTATGAAGCTCTATGAGGCGTGCCTGACGCTACTGCAGGTCTACTCCAAGAACAACCTGGGTCGCCAGCGTGTGGATGTGACGGCGGAGGAGGACCAGTACCAGGACTTGTTGCTCATCATGGAGCTCCTCACCAACCTGCTCTCCAAGGAGTTCATTGACTTCAGTGACACTGGTACTGCTTGCTTCTGCGTGTACCTTGTCGGGTCTCTCTCCCAAATGATGTGCCGTAGTTTGTTTTGGTATGCGAGCTACCACCAATGACAGGATATGCTGCTTTCCTTAGATGAGGTGTTCCGGGGACAGGATCAAGGCCCAGGGGCTGGGCGCTCGGTGTCGGCTGCAGACGTGGTTCTCTATGGGGTCAACATCGTGCTGCCACTGATGTCCCAAGACCTGCTGAAGGTGAGTGTTCAGCCTATACCTCTTTGTGCACTTGAGCAGTGGTTTGTCGTAGACTCACCAGTGTTTTCTTTCAGTAACTAATAGCTTGGGGTCTCTCTCTGTCTGTCTCTCTTTCCCAGTTTCCTTCTCTCTGTAACCAGTACTACAAGCTCATCACCTTCATCTGTGAGATATTCCCAGAGAAGATCCCACAGTTACCCGAAGAGCTTTTTAAAAGTTTGATGTTTTCCTTGGAGCTGGGGATGACCTCGTATCCTTCTTTTGGGAGGGGTTAGCATGGTGCTCTGAATTCAGCATGATCCAGGTCCACAACAGTTTCAAATTCAGATTGAAAATGTTTTTCTCCAGGTGAAATTTCAGGAAGTAAGCTGTATGAAATGTCTCTTGAGCGAGTAAATGGCCTTGATCAAAGACCTAATGGTGACATTCAATAATAATCCTTTATTGGCCATCGCACAAGTATGAGTCCAGGTACATAACTGATCTCTTTGCCAATCCCATGTTGCTCTTCATAGCTCGGGGGTCACAGCATCAACCATTGTGCAGCGCCCCTGGAGCTGGGGGTTAAGGGCCTTGCTCAAGGGCCCACAGACATGTGACTGTTCTGTTGAGGCTAAGGCTTGAACTGGCAACCTTGTGATCAAAGGCAGAGAGAGACTTAGCCCACTGACCCTCATTTATACAACACTTTTAATATATAGTTTGCAATTGCTGCTAACTTTGTTCAACTGGGTAAGGATTTAGAGTGACTTAACGCACGTGCTGCAGGATGAGCTCAGAGGTCAGCCAGCTGTGCCTGGAGGCACTGACCCCTCTGGCCGAGCAGTGTGCCAAAAGCCAGGAGACCGACACACCTCTCTTCATCGCCACACGCCACTTCCTCAAGGTCAGACTCCAGCCCCCTTCCCATGATAGAGCTTCTGGTTTGCACTTGTGGCTAATGTCGCTGTCCCTTTTCCAGCTCGTGTTTGACATGCTGGTGCTGCAGAAGCACAACACGGAGATGACGGTGGCAGCTGGAGAGGCGCTTTATACCCTTGTGTGCCTGCATCAGGTACACAACTTGCCTGGCACATGCATACAATACGCTCATCGCGCTGCCTTGATGCACTTTCTGGAATTGCTGTCTTTGCCGATAATGCCTCACCTCCATCCTCACGCAGGCCGAGTACTCGGAGCTGGTGGAGACGCTGCTGTCCAGCCAGCGGGATGCGGTTATCTACCAGCGACTGGCTGATGCCTTCAACAAGCTGAGCGCAAGCAGCACCCCCCCAACTATGGACCGCAAGCAGAAGGTGGCCTTCCTCAAGAGCCTGGAGGAGTTTGTGGCCAATGTGGGGGGACTGCTGTGCGTCAAATAACTACTGCCCTTCCTCCGATGACTAGAGACCCCTGCCTCCTTCAGCTCACACCCCTCTTTGCTGCACAACATAACCTATACCATCTTGACCATGGTGTTGAAACCGCCCTGTCGGACTGCAGCGGTGCTGGAGCTGGAAGTAGGGAGGCTTTTTAAATGGATGCACCCAAAGCCCAGCCTCCCATGTGCTAAAGCAGCTGGGAGGGCTGCACGGGAGCCATCTTTGCGGTGTCGGTCATCTTCCTCGCTGTAAGACCTGGCCCTTGTTGTCTTTGCCGCCGGAGAGAGTCCTGCCATGCATCCAGAACAGGAAGAGTGACGTGCCCAGCTGCTCCAAACTCACGTCAACATCCTCCCTCCCCTTCCCCCGAGTGCCTTTGTTTGCACGTTGTTGTCTTAGAGCCAGTGGAAGCTGAAGCTCCACAGGCCTTTTTAGCGACATGTGGAGAAGGTTGGCGTGCTGTCTGAGGGGGGGGGGGCAGGGGGAGGGTCAGGCTCACAGCACCATGACGACAGGCCCCGGTCTCCAGAAGCCCTGTACTCACTGGCGAGGACAAATAACCAAATCACTCTTCATCTGTTCATCAAGGGTGTACATATTTTCACAAGGGGGTTGGGGAGTTTTTATATGACTGAATGTCAGGAGACATTTATTATTCCAATTTGTGTTTTTTATTTTTTGGGGGGGTGAAGTGAGGGGTTCCCCCTCCCCTCATTATGCTTTCTTAACCCTTAATGGCTGCTGCTCTGAGGCTGCTTCCTGTCCGTCTCGGTGCTCCAGCGAGGGGTGGGCATAGTTCCCTCACTAGGCAAAGGGCAGTAGATGCTTCAAGGGCCCTGGACTGGAGGGGTCAGTGACACATGTGGCCCTGGGTCCCATGGGATGGTGTGTGGGGGGGGGAGGGCACATCTCAAGAAACTCACCCATGTCCTCTGCCCCCGAGACGGAAGTCGCACCAGGGCCCGGAAGCTGTGCTCATGCTTTTTTTTTTTTTTTTTTTAATTATTTTTTAAACAGCCGTAAACCCAAAATGCAGCAAAGGTGGCAAACCATATTGCAGAAGCAATAATGAACCAAAAAAAAAAAAAATCAACACAGAGACTGTAACACCATCTGTTTTAGCTTGGGCATTAGTTTTTCTTTTTTTATTTCTGCCCCTTTCTGATATTTAATGTGGATTGCCAGGAAGAAATGTAAAAGTGTATATAATCTTATTATATCATACTTTGTGAGTGCAGGTTTTCTGTGAAGTATATGGTATGCCATGCTGTACTTTCCACAGCTGGAGTAATACTTTTTGAGGGAGGGGGGTTCAGTTCACTTCCAAGAATTTATTTTTGTTTGCAAGCAATGAGGGCACAATTTTCATTACTGAAGTGCACTATGTTGAAGTCCGGTTTTCTCTTCCTGATGCTGCCTTTGTTTGGTTCCAGGTTCTTGTTAGAAAGGAAATACAAACAGATCTTTCACATGCGCTTCAGAGTTAGTGTATATTGTTCCACAGACCATGGATCTTACTGAATTTCTCTCTTGTCTGACGTGAACCTTAACCAAAACATCAAATAAAATGCACACACTTTTACATTTATAGACTTTTATCCTGTTGCTGTGTGTGTGCGCGTGTGCTCGCTGTCAAGGTGCCTTTCCCGGATGCAGAGTATTTATTTCAGTGTCAGTCATTGCTGAAAAGACGCATTGGAGTGTGTAATCATTTTATTTCCCCAGCATGCTCCTAAATTCAGGTGTCCCAGTAAGTCATCCACTCCAGTCTGCTTTAGCTATTACAGTTGTCTAGGGCCCCCAGATTATCATGCCCGAAATGATCATTCATTTTAATTTGGGGGGGGCTCCTAAGCAAAGCTCTGTCTAGGAGCCCTGAAAAGGCAGAACGGCCTGCTCCACTCTTATGTACTGCTATGGTCTGTGAGTTCATATGTATTTGATATTTATGGCTTTAGAGCTTTGTGTGTGGGGTGGGGTACGGGGGGGGAGTTCCATAGGTCACATTTGGGAAACAAAATGTGGCAAACCTGAAACACCGTTATTTTTGGGGATATTTTTCAGGTTGCCATTTGGATAACCTTATTTTTATTGGCAAAAAAACTCACTTATCAAAAGTTCAGAAAGTCTTGCCTCTATAATTACTTATGGTTCAGGTTAGGGTTGGGTAACGGTTAAGGATGCCATGATTGGAATTTTGGAATGGAAGGTCCCCATTTAGATGAGTACGCCAACGTGCATGTGTGTGTTAGTCCCCACAATGAAATATAAACCTATTTTTCAGGTCACCACAAAGACCTGTGAGTGCAATCAGAAACCTAAAAATGCCAAAAGACTTGTATTCTGTTTGGTAACTTATGGTTCAGGTTAGGGCTGGGTAGGGGTTAAGGTCATCATGTTGGGATTAGATTTTTCCTCATAGAAATTAATATTGAGGCCCCATAAAGATATATTACGAACCTGTGCATGTGAGGGTACTAAAACACTGCCAGAACCAAAATTCGCCCCCACCATTACCTCTGTGTGTGGCCTGTATCCCTGTAGTCTCAAGTCAGCAGTGTCTTGGACTGAGACCAATAACGGTTAAATCAGGTCAGCTGTCTCCAAATCCTTGCAGTAAATTAACTGTTATAGAATTGTGCTTAAGGTTTCTAAGTAACTGATTTTTTAAAATTCTAATCTGATACCACACTAAAGATTTATATTCATATCTAACTATTAAATGAAAAAATGAAAATTACTAATTAGTAACTATAATTACTACTATAATTACTAAATTACTAAAACTTTTAATTCTGCAAGTGGTGTATATTGGTTATATTGTCTTCTACCCAGTAATTTCATTCCAGATGAATCCCCAATTAAGAATGGACTGTTTAAAAATAGAGCATGCTCAGTATTTGGTCTGAGTACTTTGGAGTAAGATCGTTCTCTGTGCAGAATTAAGCAAATTATTAGTCAAAATGGGCCAAAACAGAAACAAAATGGTAAAGTGTCTGTCAGACGGATGCAAACGTTTAAAACGTCATCACCATACAATCAAGTGTTTAGCGGCCAACAGAGAAGATGGAAGACGCTAATTAACGCAAAGATTTGTATATCGAAGACACTTTAGCACATATGCCACTATCTTTCAAAACTGCAATCTGAATGCAATCTCTGGAAGTACTACGTAAGTGTGGTAAGTGACATTGCTAAGGTCACAAGGGCTGAGAAACAGTCGTAACTCAAGACATACATGCTAAAATGTCAGGAGTGGACATTGATGCGTCTCAGGACAGATGAGATGAGAGTGACTATTGATGGAGCAGATGGATGGACACCTTCACCAGAGTGAAGTAGGTACCTGATGAAAGTGCAGTGATGAACTTCAACTTGCCGATTTAAAAACGGTAATAAACAGTATAAAAACTATCCCCAAGATAAAGATAGCCAGTCCCCCCCCCCCCAAAAAAAAAGTTAAAACTTTGCTCACCTTACTTAAATCTTCAATATTGATCCAAGACACACCCAATTTCAGTTTCATGAGTTACTCCTATGACCAAATCAGCATGCCAAATTTCATTAAGATCCATGACAATGAGGTCTGAAAGTGATGATTTGACATGGAATGACCCTAGTGCAGAAGATACTGAACTAGCGACAGAGGCTACATAGGATCTTGATTTAATTAGTGACTGGGCTGATACCTGGTAGACGGAATTTAATGTAGACATACAGTGGGTACAGAAAGTATTCAGACCCCCTTCAATTCTCCACCTACATGTTTAGCAGGTCAACGTGCCGACCTGTTGTTGGGTTTGAGTTTTTCTTAAGTGATGAAGGGAGTCTGATGACCTTTGGACAATCTTTGTTATTGTTTATTGTTGGTAATTGATTTCCAGTTTTAAATGCATACAATTGCATAAAGCAATCATGCCTTGCCATCTCTAATATTGATAAGAATATTAACACCTGAAGAAATTTCTTAACGGTAAATGTTGAATAAATTCACAATTTATTTTGCGATTAATTATGGACAGTTGTGCGATTAATCACAATTAAATATTAGAATCTATTGACAACCTTACATTCATTCTCCAACCTGCTTTATCCTATTGGGTCACGGGGGATCCGGAGCCTATCCCGGAAGCAATGGGTATGAGGCAGGGAACAACCCTGGACAGGGGGCCAGCCCATCATAGGGCACACTC
>JAODKE010000037.1:1603425-1629814 GCA_026779605.1 Mormyrus hasselquistii
TGGCTGTCCACCAACATTTACCATCCAACCTGACAGAACTGGAGAGGATCTGCAAGGAGGAATGGCAGAGGATCCCCCAAATCCAGGTGGGAAAAACTTGTTGCATCTTTCCCAAGAGAACTCATGGCTGTATTGGCTCAAAAGGGTGCTTCTACTAAATACTGAGCAAAGGGTCTGAATACTTAGGACCATGTGATTATTTCAGTTTTTCTTTTTTAATAAATCTGCAACAATTTCAAATAATTTTTTTGTCTGTCAATATGAGGTGCTGTGTGTACATTAATGAGGAAGAAAAATGATTTTAGCAAATGGCTGCAATATAACAAAGAATGAGAGATTGAAGGGGGTCTGAATACTTTCCGTACCCACTGTATGTAAGGTAGGGGCGACATGGTGGTGCGGTGATTAGCACTGTTGCCTCACACCTCTGGGACCTGGGTTTGAGTCTCCGCCTGTGTTGCATGTAGGTGGAGTTTGTATGTTCTCCCTATGTCGTCGTGGGGTTTCCTCCAGGTACTCTGGTTTTCCCCCACAAGACATGCTGAGGCTAATTGGAGTTAATAAATTGCCGTAGATGTGTGAGTGAATGGTAACAGTGTGTGAGTGTGCCCTATGATGGGCTGGCCCCCTGTCCAGGGTTGTTCCCTGCCTCATACCCATTGCTTCCGGGATAGGCTCTGGATCCCCCGTGACCCAATAGGATAAAGCAGGTTGGAGAATGAATGAATGAATGAATGTGTAAGGTTGTCAATAGATTATAATATTTAATTGTGATTAATCACACAACTGTCCATAATTAATCACAAAATAAATTGTGAATTTATTCAACATTTACTGTTAAGAAATTTCTTCAGGTGTTAATATTCTTAATATTAGAGATGGCAAGGTATGATTGCTTTATGCAATTGTATGCATTTAAAACTGGAAATCAATTACCAACAATAACAAAGATTGCCCAAAGGTCATCAGAATCCCTTCATCACTTAAGAAACTCAAACCCAACGACAGGTCGGCACGTTGACCTGCTAAATATTTCATATTACTTAGCCATATAACTAAGTATAGATCAGAGGTTGGCAATTTTAAAAATTAAAATTTTAAAATTTTTAAGAAGCAATTTTATTATTTTTTTTTTAATATATTTTATGTCTGACTTAAGATTTACAGAGAGCCGCAATGGATAGAGAAGGGGGATTGAGATACGATTTTTTTTTAAAAAAAAAAAAAAAAAAAAGCGAAATCGGTGTATATGCATTTAACACAAAAACAAAACTACAAGTACTTACAAGAAATTAAAAAAAAAAAAAAAAACTATTTCGGGGGGAGGAGGGGGTTCTCAGTTTTAAATTACTCGGACACGTAACAGCACAAAGGTGACTAAAATCACAATATTGTTCAGTTCTGTGTCGCGAGAGTACATACCTGTCAAGTTTTAGATCTGAAAAAACGGGGAAATTCTGCGCGATCCTGGGGAGTTTTCGACCGGCAAATAAGACGTTTGGTCACTATAATTATAAAATACGGCAAATGTACATGAAAATACTAATACAAGAAGGGAATGAGGGGTGAAATACGGGAGTTTCCCGGGCAAAACGGGATACTTGACAGCTAAGCGGTAGTATTCACCATTACCGAAGTTCGTTCGGCTCCGCAGTCGTCTGCCCTTCACTCTCCACTTCACTACTTTTAACTGTGCTGACCGAGCAGCGCAAAATGTTCTTACCACTCCAAAATCACCACGCTTTAATATGTAAATCACAGAAAATATAATCTTACGAAGATCTGGGAAGGCGTGGTGACGATTTACTACGGATAGTATATGAAAGAATTAGGAATCCCAATAAACGTTGAAGCGTACATCCAAATCTCAGGTACTGAAGAAAACTCTAGCGAGCATTTCATTTGACCGGAGACATAATCTCGTCGTTGAGAATGATCGTACTTTGATGAAGCTGTAAATGATGACGTTAAGATCGTGCATCACAGAAGCGCGACGGACTGTCTCATTCACATATACCTAAAGAAATATCTATATTATTATTATTATTATTAATAATAATAAAACTCCGTAATCCGGATCCCCTAGTTAATGTGATTATTATTATTATTATTATTATTATTAATAATCATAGTAATAATAATGTAGGAGCGGAGCAGGAGGACTGGGTAAGGACCAATACTGTGTCTTGATCTCAGGTGAAATCGTTCTGAGAAGATTCGTTAAAACTAGATGTACTTAGACATGTGGTAACTCATTTCACATCGAAAGTAACTACAAATAACTTTGGTCTTGTCGATGGACCCATCTGACAGTATTTTGAAGATGAACTTAAATGCCATTTAAAATACCGTTTTCTTTGTCCATTATTTTTCCCGAGCTGCCATCCAATTCAACATGCGTTAATGGCATCAAAAAAATTAGTCACCATCCATCCATTCATCCATCCATCCATCACCTACCGCGTGTCCGGGGTTTGGGTCGCGGGGGTATTAGCTTCAGGAGAGATACCCAGACCTCCCTCTCCCCAGCTACCTCTACCAGCTCCTCGGGGAGGACGCCGATTCCTGGTGTTGGAGGAATGTCTTATGAGGAGAGTGTATAGGTGAGTTGAATCTGTTCAGCCTTGAGGAAAGGAGATTAATGGGGGGCAAGATCCCGGTTTATATGATTCTAACAGGTCTTGATGCTCTTCAGCCAAATGGCTGCTTCAATATTAGTTCAAATACAAGATCTCGTGGCCACAGATGGAAATAAGCAGGAGAACATTTTAAACTGGATTTGAGGAAGCACTTCTTTACACAGCATGTAGTCAGAGTATGGGATAGTCTTCCTATTATTGTAGTACAAGCTAAAACCTTGGGGTCCTCTAAATCAGAGCTAGATAAGATTTTAACAACTATGAGTTATTAGTCGAGTTCTCCCCAAACGAGCTTGTTGGGCTGAATTGCCTCCTTTTCTTATGTTTTTACGATGATCATTGAGAAGAAATCATTAAACTAGGTAAAGTGTACTGTATGGAACAGTAGACAGTTTGTTATTCCTTATATAGGCTGAATAACCACATATTTTATTATTATTATTATTATTATTATTATTATTATTATTATTATTATTATTATTATTTATGTTGGTGGCGAAGGGAGGCAAATCCGCTTAGTTTCTGATTTCTTAATAATTGTGCACACAAGTCTTTTTCTTTTTTTGTGTGATTAAAAAAATGTAACATTTTCTCGAGCCAAATAAAACTACGTACTAAATTTTGCTAAAAATCATATCCAGGAATGGTACTTGTCTAATACTCTAAACGGAGTGTAATCATCACCAAAGTGACGCACTTCGCCTTCACGGTACACGAGCAAACAGCAGCTTGTTTGGCCCTTCTCGACACCCGTAGTATGTGATTTATTCGATGTAAATATGGCTGCTGCTATTTAGGACGCGTGTCCGTTCTGAATCTTCATTGTGGGCACAGAATCACACAATTTTACCGGTAGAAAATCGACGTCCTGCCATGAGCGACAGTGACGATGACATACCCCGGCTGTCCGCGGCTACCCTCGCAGCGCTGCGGGAATTTTACGCCGAGCAGCAATGCGACCCCTCCGAAGAAGCTGAACCGGTAGACAAATTCTCTGTCGGAGCGGTGCAGGAGGACTGGGTAAACACCAATGCTGTGTCGCGATCTCAGATGAAATGACAGTACGTGCAGTGTTACCGTAAACTGACGTAGATGAAGATGGGTTCATGATTGCTCTGTTTCTAGTCACGTTTAAAAGCAAAGAGGTACCATTACATAGAGATTGTAGATGTTTTGTTTTCTAGAAATTCAAGTCAGTGAATAAGCACTTCAACTGAATTCTCTATTGACCGACAGCACATGAGTCAGTTTTGGTACAGCGACGAGACTGCGGAACGGCTGGCCGAGGAACTCGCACATGAAGCAGGCAAAGGAGGCAGGTGTGTAGTGTCTCAACTCTTCATGATGTCTGATATCGATATGCTATATACCGGTAGTTGTATATGTTGTATACTGCTTGCCATGGCGTGTTCTGTTATTTTCTGGGAATAATCAAAACAGTACTAGCTTTCCACAACTTGAAGATCTTTGGTTTTAAACGGTTAGTCACATTTGACACACAGCAGGCTAAAATTGAAAGTACTTCTCCATCTCATTTTCTCTTTCAATTGAATCCTGTGACAGAATAGCTTGCCTGAGTACCCCCAGCGTTTACCAAAAACTGAAGCAACAGGCTGTCGATGCGTCTGTGGTGCTTCTGGAGTACGACAGTCGCTTCTCTGTCTATGGTGATGAGTTCATCTTCTACGATTACACCAACCCCCTGTGCTTACCTGCCGAAATCAACGGCCAGAGCTTTGATATCGTCATTGCAGACCCACCATATCTGTCCCAGGAGTGCCTCAGCAAGGTGGCCCTCACCGTCAAGTTCCTTAGCAAGGGGAAGGTGCTCTTATGCACAGGTGAGCAGCCTACTCCCAGGGAGAACTATTTTCCATCTGGTTAGAAGTCTAACCAGTCTACCTGTGTTGGGATTGTAGAACCTACCTCACTCTACAAGAAGGTCACTCTAGGCCAAGCGGTACTCAAATATTTTTCCATGTGATCCAGATTCCATCAGCGACGCTGAGGTTCACTACCCCCAGTCACTGGAAACAATAGCCTCTAGGGCCCCCATGATGACAGATTTTCCAGAAGTTACTTTTATAGATTTAAGTTAATATGATCATTAAAATTACAGTTACATTTCTGTTCTGTTGTTAGGATTTATTGTGACAGTTTTCAATATAGGCAAATGCTCAAGTGTTAATGTCAAGCAAACCAGCACAAAGTGGCCTAACAGCAGAAGAGAATGGCAGTGCCAGTCTGGGGTATTCGGGTGCCCTAGACCAGATTCTGCTGACTGCCCCTCACTCCCAGAGCAGCAGAAAAACAAATGTTGTCAATTAATTTATATTAAAATCATTTCAGTAGCACAGGGTACCTGACTGATAACTGCATCTGCAACAATGCACCCAAATAAAATCAGGGTCTTAAGCTATTTATAACATATTGCATGTATTGGATATTTCCATTCATTAAGATCAAAGCTACTCATCCAATGCAAGCTGATGGTGATCTTTAGCAAAATTTAGGTGGATAGGGTACGACACAGGAGGCTCCCTGTTTGTGATACCAATCCATTGTATTTATATTTATGGACTACTATAAATGATGGTGTGACAACTGCTATGATAATGAGATTTTAATATATTGCCACAAGAGGGAGCCGGTGTGTCACTGTTTTATTGCAACATCATCATTACAATAGCATCATTTTCTGCAGGGAATTACTGCATCATAAAATGATGAAATGCAGCAATGAGGCATACTGTGTGAGCTATATAATTTGGTTAAACATCAAAGAATGAAATTGTTAGCAACTGGAACACATTAAATGAATATCTGCCATGTAAAATGTTTGGGATAAACAGTATACTGTGTGGAAAGACCATACAGGATAACCTCTGTGTGCCTGCACTGTTTCAGGAGCCATCATGGAGGACGATGCAGCAAAGTTGCTGGGTGTCAAAATCTGTAGATTCCTACCTAAACACAACCGGAATTTGGCAAACGAGTTCCGCTGTTTTGTCAATTACCCATCCCGTCTGGACTCCTGATGTTCGTTATGGTTTATTCTTATTGATATACTATATCCAAGTAATACATGTTAATATTTTAAAAGTATATAAATATGTTCCTTAATCAAGATTAATCTTCTGCTAAATTATAAAGAAAAACACTGTTATGTGCCTTTTGTTATCCCACATATTAACTGGTTAAATATGGTACAGAGTATTCTCTACAGACTCATTTTTGATACCTTTGAACACCTATGGTGGTACCTGTTTTTGTCTGTCAATATTAAATATAATTCTACACTATTATTGTTCTTCTGTTTCACTTGTCAAACATAAGTCACTGGGGACATAAGGCAATCCAACTTTAGGGCCTGAGTTCTCCTGTTACATTTCACATCCTCATATCTCAAGCCCATATACTTCATTATTAGCTCACTGACTTCTCTCAGATGAAAAAGAAACTGTACATGCTTCACCAGACCACTGTTTTTGACTCAAAAACACAACAATTTATATTCATTACGCAATATCCACATTTGTATCACACTTGATACAGTTTCTTTAGAATTACATGTACAACAGTTGACTGACCTGCGGTTATGGGAGGTTAAAACTAGTATGGGATGGAAAATGAATAATGAATGAATAATAAATTAATTCAATTGCATAATGTTACATGAATGTTTCTGTTATGATTAATCCGTTGCACAATGTAGTCTATAAATGCGTGTAAAATGGTAATGTAGCTACCTGTTAGCAGAATTCAGTGCACCATATAACAAGGTGAAGCTGCTGGGGCAAAAGGGAGAAGGCTTATCAAGCCAAAATACTTCATACATTGTTGAAACGACTCCTATTTGAAGCACATATTAGGAAATACGTTGTTGCACTTTTTCCACCGCAAGGTTAGCCTCATAGTTACATAGTTACATGTGCCCTGATTTTAGTGTTGAATGTACAGGTGCCACATTTTTTCTTCAGTTACTTTTCTTTGTTAATGCTATGTATCCAATCCAGTCCAATTCAACTTTAGACTTTGAAGTGTAGAGTCCGAGTCAACACCAAGACTTTATGGGGTCCATAGAGAGTTAAGATGATGGTTTTAATTATTTACATTCATCATCGCCCCTGTTTCTGGTAATAAACAGACTGCATGCAGAAACCATTGGAGAGCTAATAGGGTCAGGCCTGTTAGGGATTGGAGCTGGTGTGGTGCTGAGGTGTTACCCGCTGCATAGTGGCACTTGTGTCCCAGTGTGAGGTGGCCCATTCAGGTTGGCACATGGAATGCCTTGTCTCTCTGGCAAGATGACAATTTTCCTCTGGTGCTAGAGGAGCTTCGGAAACACCACATTTTGGTGGCAGCACTCTGAGGTACACAGACCAGAGAATGGCCGGATCTCTGTAGTTTTACTCACAACTTCACCAGATGGTTGATGGGTGCCCACAAGGTGACACTCCTCTGGTAACGGGTGACTTCAGTGCGAACGCTGGAACTGACTGGGTGAGCTATGAGGATTGTGTTGGTCCCCATGTGTCTGGTGACCATGGTGAAACTGGCTCCATGTTCCTTGACTTTGCAAAAGGTCCGGGGCTGTGTGTCCCTCGATCCTGGTTCCAATGCCCTGAGCTGCATCATTGGACTTCTTTTTCCAATACTGGTGGTGCTGAGAAGGAGATCGATCACATCCTTATGGACAGACACTGGAGGGCTCCTGCAGAATTCCAAGATCTACAGAAGTGAATTCTGACCACAGACTTCTTGTTGCCACTCTGAAGATTCAGCTTAGATCCAGTAGGCTACCACCTACTAGGAGTTAATGAAGCTGGACTTGGCAAGACTCCAAGATCGACTCTAATGTGATGTGTGGGAGACCTGCTGTATCAAGATCCTTGCTGAGGGTTGTGTTGGTGTTACCGGTGTCACCCTGCCCCTTGATATTATTGGGAGTAGTCGTTGTGCACGACTTGGTGGCAACTTTAGTCTGTACTGGGAACTGAGAAGGATGGCTGTGAGGGTTCTGAGGGCAGATAAGGAGGCATTGTTAGAATTTGTGAGCAGGTGATATACTATCTGTGGTCTAGTAACTGAGGGGTAAATTCCAAAAGAATGTAGCTGACTGAAACAGGAATTGACTAGCGTACAGGCAGGTCAAGGGGACCTCGCTCCGAGACAGTAGCAAAGTTGACTGAAACAGGAACTGACTAGAGTACAGGCAGGTCAAGGGGACCTTGCTCTGAAGACAGTGACGAGACAGGAAACAGATGGTGGGTTGTTGCTGACTCGCGGAGAAAGTGAGCTATTCTTGCTTAACAAAAGGGCGCTTATGTGATCAAATGCTGGTGGGTGGACATGTACTAACTGAAGCATATGTCAAAGTATGTTGTTGGCACATGGATGGAAGAATACCAAGAGAGGGGAAGATGCCCTGAAGGGGCTATAAAAGGACAGAGCCAACCAGCATTGTTGAGCTTCCTACTACACTACTGGTGTATGTCAGAGTGCAGCTCCCAGATCGATCTGAATAAACCGTTGACGTGCAAATACTCCTCGTCTCTGGTGTGAATCATCAACGGACCTGGAGGAGTGTGACTCCAACAGTGCGAGATTCGCAAGATTCGGCTAAGTGTTGACGCAGCCTACTAAGACACAGAGAATTGCGGGGCCCTGGCTAGAAGAGGTAAGCAGAGCCTGTTATATCAAAATCTGCCTATTGGTTATGTCAAATTAAGCAGTTCAAAGTGTCCAGTGGCCCGTCGGTAAATTAAAAGACGGAGGAGAATTTGCATGTATTGTGTGCATGTAGTGTGTCTATGTATTGTGTGCAGGTATCGTGTCCAGTTATTGTGTGCTGGCATAGCGTGTAAGGAAATAGGACCTTGAGGGTTTGTTGGGATGGGCGCCCCCTAAAAATGTGGTATGGAACAGATGCAGGTGGTAAAGGCAGTCATAGAAAAAGCAGTCAAGGAGAGAAATAGGGACAAAGAGGTAGCCGACGCCTGGGAGCGCAGGAGTAGAGTGGTCCGGTGCGCCGAACACCAAGTGGAGGACAGGCGGTCATTGGGAGAGCTACTGTGGAAGAAGGAGAGAGA
The DNA here is from genome assembly GCA_026779605.1 of Mormyrus hasselquistii. Taxonomy (NCBI): domain Eukaryota; kingdom Metazoa; phylum Chordata; class Actinopteri; order Osteoglossiformes; family Mormyridae; genus Mormyrus; species Mormyrus hasselquistii. The sequence goes on from JAODKE010000037.1 coordinate 1,612,157, forward strand.
ACATACTAGTCAGAGGGATGAAGTAGCATGTCAGAGGGCGAGCGCCAACATAATATAGAAAGAGAAGTGGAGGAAAGAGGAAGGTATGCACAAGAAAGAAAGGAGAGTGTGGGCGCGATTAGCCATAGTGTGGCAAGGAACAGACCACCTCCACAGTGAGGAAAAGGAGGAGTGTAAGTCACTCCCTCCCGCAAAAGAAACACGAGATTGTGGGTATTGTCCTCCAGCATACATGTGTCAGGAGGCGCTCCCAACAGGGCCCCCGGCCCATATGGGCCCCATGATCAATGTGACAGGAGGAACCCTCCACATTCGAACACAGGATACTCGGGAAGTCTCAGACGGTGTCGGGTCTGAGAGGGTAGAGGAGGAGTCAGACAGGGACTCGGACGTAGGATCTGAGTGCCCTAGTCAAGTGAGAGGAGACAAGACAGATTTATGCGAAAGCATACAGGCACAAGAGCAGCCAGCTTTTCGCAACAGGATACTGAGGGAACAGGCAGAGGATCTTGGGGGAGGTAGATGTGGTAAATCCCCCACACCGTGGAGAGAGCTAGGCCTCAGTGGTCTGAAGCAGAAGAAAATAGAGGTGGTGGGCCAGCTATTAGGGATGCTTGAGGAGGATGAGACAGAGGTGGCCACACAGATAGAAGGACTTAGCGAGGAATACATAGAGGCCACGTCTGGAAAGAAGCACGGGATGGGCCTGCATTCCAGGGGCAAGCAGCTCCCCTTATTAAGGGGAGCAGGTGGTGGAGAGGAAAGGTATACACTGTTTTCTATCGGGGATGTGCAGGCTTTGGCAGACAAAATGCCTCCCCCAGCCGAGGGAGGAGGACAGTGGATGGATAAGTTATACCAACTTACTCAGGGCACAAAGCTTGCACTGGGAGATTTCCGGGCGGTGGCAGCTCGTTGCCTGACTAAACATTCCCTACAGGACATAGAAGACAGAGCAGGGACTACTACATGTGCAGACAGTGTGAGCCTGACGGTGGTGGTGAGGGGCTTGGGTGATGCCATCCAGGAGATGTTCCCCGCCCCTAGTGGAGCAGCCATCCCAAAGTTTACATGGGATCCTAAGGTTCACTCTAGAGAATATTTGGATAAATGTAAAGAGGATTGGACCCATCAAACTGGGTGCCATCCGGGGCAGGAAGGGGTGCCGTGGTTTAGGCGGGCCGTAATGGAGGGAGTCCCAGAGGGAGTTAGGGCAGCTATACTGAGCAACCCGGACCTCCCAGGAGCGGACTCACATGTGTGGGACCGGCACGTGGTGCACCATTTGCAGAGGGCAAAAGAGGAAGCAAATAAGGAAGAGAGCGACCTCAAGGAACTGCAGACACAGTTACTGAAGCTGCAGGTGGGTGAAGCGAGGCAAAAGGCTAATGAAACCAAAAAGAAAGGGCAGGGAAAGCAGAAGATGGTGGGAGTTTCCCCAAAGGGACCGCCCATATACCCGCCTGGCCCTTGGAATGGGCCACCCACCTACCAACAGGGAGGGTGGGGCCAACAAAGGAGAAGGGGCCGAGGTGGCTTCGGACGGGGCCGCAGGGGCAGGAGCTGGGGAAGGGGTGCGCTACAAAGGGGACCGCTGTCAGGTGTCTGTTTTAGGTGCGGGGTGAAAGGACACTGGGCCAGGGATTGCCCAGCAGCGGACCCAGGCAATGTGCACGGCAGGGGCGGCCCTCCTAGGAACCAGGTGATGGCACCCAACTCACAAGCGGCTCCCACGCCAGGACAGTATCCGGCGATGGGTGAAGGGGAGTAGGACTGGTACCCCTCCCCACAGTGACCGTGCCCCCGGGTGGCCCGGGATGCAGGGGAGGCAGACCCTATGCTGTCCCTTATGGTCACGGACAAAGTACTGCCGTTTCTAGTAGACACGGGAGTCACGTATTCCACCCTTAACAAGCTCCCTGAACGACATCATCTATCTGCCTCAACAGTGACCATTGTGGGCTTCTCGGGGGAGGAACAGAGACTGCCAGTGACTAAGCCAGTGAAGGTCACGGTGGGGAGACAGACCTTCCTCCACTCTTTCGTGGTGTCTTCTTCGGTTCTGGTGAACCTCCTGGGACCGGATATGTTGGTGAAGCTGGAGGCCTCAATCCTGTGCAGTGCAGATGAACTGGTGGTTACCTTGCCGGAAGGCACTTACCTGGAACCCAGCCTGACTGGCATCCTGGCAGCCTACTTGGCGTGGCGGCCCTGGATCTTGCTCCTAGAGCCCTATGTGCCCCCACCTGACCCACCTCATCTGACCTGTTTCTACGATAGGGATATTACTGAATGGTATGAGCAACTAGAAGGCTGACAGTGGCAAGTTGCCTCTGAGAATCTATATGTGGGTCCCGAAGGGGTAGCTTCGACCACCCTGCTTACCCCAGAACAGCTGCCCTGGTACATGATGGGACAGGAAGCTGTCCCACACGTCTCTCTGGCCCTCCATCCCAAACACCAGGTCAAGGATTTGGGCCCGATGGTTAAATGGGCCAGGGAGACCGAGGACTGGGTACAGACCCAGATCCCACAGGTCTCTTTCTCACCCTCCTGCAGAACTTATCGCATTCAGGTCACAGCTCAGGACATAGCTCTCCTGCAACATGAGCAGATAGCTAGAGACCATGGGCGTGAAAAGATGGACCACTCAAAGGCGGTGGCCCTTCTGGCGTCTCTGCCAGACTCTCTGTGGTCCACCAGCCCCACAAATGTAGGTCTAATACCCTGCCCGCCAGTACAGTTCCAACTCCGACCAGGGGAGGACCCCCTCTGGCTCAGACAGTACCCACACAAGCTGGCAGCAGAGGAAGGGATAGCTGAGATTACAGAGGGCCTCCTATGGGCCGGGGTGTTGGAGCCCTCCACGTCTCAGTGGAACACCCCTATCCTCCCGGTGGAAAAAGCAGGCACAGGAAAATATCGAATAGCCCATGACTTGCATGCCATAAACAACCTCCTGCTGACCCCCACCGTTCCAGTCTCGAACCCATATGTCGCCCTAACTAATCTGACCCCGCAACAAAAATGGTTCACATGCATCGATCTGGCAAATGCCTTTTTCTGTCTGCCCCTCGCAGAGCAATGTAGGGACATATTCTCCTTCACTTACAAAGGCTGTCAGATGCGGTACACGCTCCTGCCTCAAGGGTTCGCCCTTTCCCCAGGTATCTCGGAAAAAGGGTTTAAGGTCAGTAAAGACAAACTGCAAATTTCCAGGACAGTGGGGTCCTTCCTAGGACGACTGTTGTCAGGAGCAGGAACAGGTCTCTCCCCTGCTCATCGTTCAGCTATCTTGCATCACCCGAAGCCCACTACGATAAAAGACATGTTGTCCTTTTTAGGACTCACAGGTTACAGTCGTACCTACATTACAGATTACATGGGGCTCACACAGCCCCTGAGGGCTCTGGTCCGAGAGCACAGCCTATGGGGCCTCAGTGCGCCCCTTAACTGGGACCAGGCATCGGAAGAGGCCTTCATCACCTTAAAGCAGAGACTAGCCCAGGCCGCCAACCTCGTCCTCCCAGATTACTCTCTCCCATTTCACTTGGATGTTTCTGAAGCAGGAGACGTCATCAACGGCATCCTATTTCAGAAAAAAGGGGGAGAGAGGAGAGTGCTGATGTACATCAGCGTAAAACTCGACACTACAGAAAAAAGACACTCCACATGCACAAGGCACGTGGCAGGAGTGTCCAAAATTATTCATAAAACAGAACACATAGTGGGACACGCGCTGCACATCCTGACCTCACACAGCGTGGTGGCTTATGTGAACTCACAGTCGTTCACCATGACGTCACTCAGGCAGCAGAGACTTAGCAAAATACTAGAGGCACCCAACTTCATTTTTCCCACGAAGGGATCAACATGGCCGACTGCATGAGCGGGGGAGAACGGCACGAGTGTGAGTACCGAGTTTAGAAGGAGGAGAAGGTTAGACCGGACTTAGAAGCAGAAAAGATAGAAGGGACAGAGGACTGGTTCATGGACGGGTGTTGCTTTAGAACAGACACAGGAGGTTTGCAGGGAGGATATGCAGTAGTGGCCAGACAAGGCCAGAATTATGTGACCCTGAAGGCAGAAAGACTGGAAGGAGCCCAGTCAGCTCAAAGGGCAGAGATCGAGGCGCTAAACCTAGCAGAAGGAAAAGAAGTCACCATATACTCAGACTCGGCATACGCCGTAGGTGCAGTGCATGTGGAACTCAGCTAATGGCTGAGGGCAGGATTTTTGACTGCGGGTAACAAAGCAGAAATGAGAAAGCTGGCAGAAGCTTTAATGCTTCCCAAAAAAGTACCGATAGTAAAGTGCAAGGGCCACGTAGGGTCAGTAACATTGGTGGCAAAGGGAAATCAGGCAGCAGTTGAGGACACGAAAAGGGCCGCAGTGTACGTGGTGACCAAACAGATGGTCACAGTTGAGGAAGAGGTTCAGCAAAGTTATAGACTGACCCCAGAGAAAGTCTAGCATGAATAGGACAAAGCCTCCCTGGAGGAAAAGACCTTTTGGATGGAAAAAGGGGGGCACCAGAAGGAGGGGCTGTGGCAGAATATGGAAGGGAAACCAGCCCTTCCCCCAGGCAAGCTCACGGGGTTGGTCATGCAGGAGTGAGACAGATGTTAGAGAACTTGACAGGGTGGTGGCATCTGTTTATGAAAGAGATGGTGCAGGGATATGTACAGAGCTGTGCAACCTGTACCTTGCATAACTCACATCCCACAGTCAAGCCTGAGAAAGGGCAGTTCCCAACGTGCACAAGGCCAAGAGAGAAAATCATCATAGATTACACAGACCCGGTCAATCCAGTGCAAGGGTTCAGGTATGTGTTGATGTGTGTGAACGCATTCACAGGATGGCTGGAAGCATGGCCCACAAAGAAGGAGGATGGGGCGTCCGTGATAAAGTTTTTGATCAATCAGTATATACCGCGATACGGGTTTCCCAACAGGATTCGGTCAGACAATGGGTCCCACTTTAAGAACGAGGACCTTCAGACGGTGGAGAAAGCGCGAGGATTGAGACATGCGTTCGGGACTGTGTATCATCCGCAGTCCCAGGGAAAAGTGTAATGAATGAACCAAACAATAAAACAAAAATTGGCAAAAATCTGCACGCAGACCAAAATGAATTGGGTTGACGCTTTACCCCGGCACTGATGTCAGTGAGGTGTTTCATAAACTGGGGGACCGGATTCACCCCTTTCGAGCTCCAGACAGGCAGGCAGTTCCCGGGACCCCCGACAAAAAGGGGGAAATCCTAGGGCATGTTATGATGGTTTGCAAGTTCTCGTTACAGATTTCTCCAAACAGGTCCAGGAGGCAAGACCAGAGAGTCAGCCAGCCAAACCACACACAGCAGAATGGGTCCTCCTGAAGGTCATCAAATGGAAGTGGTCAGAGCCCGGTCACCGAGAAAACTTCACACACGGTTCGTCTGAAAGGCAAAGGCGACACGTGGTTCCATTGGAGCCAGTGCGCGGCTGCGGAGGAGCCAGGCTGAACTACAGCAGAGATCCAGGAGGCCCTGGGAGAAGAAACACAGAGCGTCAGTTCGGCTGAACTAGATGCAACTCAGGTCTCAACAGAAGGGGCAGAATAATCCCCTGACCTGAGCAACAAGAGCAGGGTAGTCCACCCCTGCTTCAACAACCAGAAGGAAGAGAAGCACCTCATCCACCGCCAGACAACAGCAGGACCAGGATGAAGACCGAGATCAAAAGGGGGAAGGAAAAATTCCATGAATCACTGCCTATAATCAGGGTGATCTCCTAGCGGAGATCAAAAGGGGGAAATTGGGGGGTAAATTCTAAAGAATTCAGCTGACTGAAACAGGAATTGACTAGTGTACAGGCAGGTCAAGGGGACCTCGCTCCGAGACAGTAGCAAAGCTGAATGAAACAGGAACTGACTAGAGTACTTCAAGGGGACCTAGCTCTGAAGACAGTGACGAGACGGGAAACATGGTGGGTTGTTGCTGACTCATGGAGAAAGTGAGCTATTCTTGCTTAACAAAAGGATGCTTATGTGATCAAATGCTGGATGGGGGGACATGTACTAACCGAAGCATATGTCAAAATATGTTGTTGTCACATGGATGGAAGAATATCAAGAGAGGGGAAGATGCCCCGAAGGGGCTATAAAAGGACAAAGCTAACAAGCATTGTTGAGCTTCCTACTGTACATGCTGAATGTATGTCAGAGTGCAGCTCCCAGATCGATCTGAATAAACCGTTGATGTACAACTACTCCTCGTCTCTGGTGTGAATCTCTTCTCATCAACGGACTTGGAGGAGTGTGACTCCATCATAACCCATGTCCTGCATACAGAGGAATCAAAGCATCACGTACATTTGAATCAGTTCCTCGGAGACTTGTAGTCAGGGCGGGTGATGGGACAGTCCTTATGGATGACACTGCAGTTGTGACAGCCAGGCCAGCTACTTTGAGCAGTTGTTTAAAACTGACCCTCCAGCTAGGATATTGGACATCTCTGGGTCCACAGTTCTTGAGGCTGATCCTCCAATCAGCTGTGAACCACCCAGTCTCACTGAGATTGCACAAGTGTTGAATCAGCTGAGGGTAGGGAAGGCCGCAGGGGTCTGTGGTATCTGGGGAGAACTTTCCCAGGCTGGTGGTAAGGCTGTTCTCTTGGCATTGCAGGCAATCTTTGCTTCCATTTGGGAGACACTTGACCATGACTGCCCTCCTCACACTTGAGGATGTTTTGAAAACATTTTATGGTGGAAATATAATTTTAGTGAAGGTAGGATAGGATTTAGTGTTTTTTTTCTATCCTGGTGTTGGGGTACTGCGGCCCAGAGTAGGTGGTAATAGCTAGCTAGGTGCAGAAGGTGGTGATAGCTGCTAGGATGACAATCCTCTGACCAAAGTTGGAAGACATGGCACAAAGGATGGTTTTGGTGACTGAACTAGCATTGACATAATGTGAAGGATAACTAGTTGATTAGTTCAGTTGGGGCAATGGTGGCCTGCTTAGGGAAGTGCACTTGCAAGGTACCCTGAGCAAGGTACCGCCCCCAAGCACTGCTCCCTGGGTGCTGAATTAGCTGCCCCTTGCTATGTTACAATGTCATGTATGGGTTTAATGCAGAAGAAAAAGTGTAGATGAGAAACAGAAAGGAATTGTGCTTGTATCTGTTTAGGGGAAATATCACCAATGTAGAACCGTCTGGTGAAGTGCCTGAACCTGACTGAATGAATGCATTGTTTGGGTCTGATGGTCTGACGAGATTTATATCTCGTAGATTTAGATCTGGTAGATTTAGGCACCTTCAAAACTGGTTTGGTAAGTCTAGTTTGCTTTGGTTATACTGCCTGTGTAAACATAGGTTGTGTTGCATATTATTAACAAAGTGCTGAGTTGCGGGACTGCTGCATGTAATAGCAGTAATATCATGCTGTATCCTATTCTAGGGTGTTCAGTTAGACAGGAGAAAGACTGAAAGTATTGAAATAGAGCACTGACTCCATCTGCTGGTTATTTATTTAAAAATTGTAATTGCTGCAGTGTACACAGGCTGAAGTATTATTGAAGTTTGATAAATTTCTAAAAGTGAAATGGCAGGAAAATGAAAGCGAATTAAAAATATGGACTTAGATGAGGGAAGAGATGACTAATATTTGAATATTTGATGAAAAATAAGGAGATTTCACCTGCATTAACCAAGGTGGGTCTTAGACATATTTGGACAATGGCTGTTGTACCCCCGTTTGACGGATCGCCACCAAAATTGGAGGGTCTGTCTGGAGTCCAATGATACAGAAGTCAGTCATATTTTGTAAGGATTGGATGAAGCATGCCTAAGATTTAGCTGTTTGAATGAAATGAGCATGGAAACGGTGCGGCCAGCAGGTGGAGTCAGCACTCCATTTGATAAATGATATTCAGTACTTTCAGGCCTTCTCATGTGTAAATGAAGTCTGATAATGATCTACGAGGCAAATGGGTGAAAAATGAAAGGTGATTAAAAATATGGACTCAGGTGAAGGGAAAAGTAATTCTTTGAAGGTTTTATGAGAAAGAAGGACATTTCAGTTGAATTTGCTAAGGTGGGTCTTAGACGTATACGGACAGTGACTGTAGCGCGTTTGACTAATTGGCACCAAAGTTGGAGGGTCTGTCTGGGGTCCATTACTACATTAGTGGGTCAAATTTGGAGAGGATTGGCTGAAGCATGGCTGAGATTGAGGTGGTTGATTGAAATGAGTATGGAAATGGTGCAGGTTGGGTGTGGCTGGTGGTACAGGTAGGTCAAGTTATTTTTATGAATTATCCATAAGAGCAGTGTGCTGATTGGCCTGCTACCAGAATTTCCTAGGTGTGGTGGACATTGTAGGAGTTATAGGAATATGTCATTTATGGAGTTTTTAAACATCACAAGAGAATGCAAATCGCTGTCATTGGACGGTACATATATCTTGATTTGGCATGACTCACAGAACTTGCAGTACAAAGGATTTTAACCAGGAATATGGTACTGGAACAGAAGTGAGAAAAATGTAAGTTGCACTGGTTTTCCAGGTTTATACAGACATGTTACATTGCTGTAGCGCCCCCATTTGACCGATCGGTACAAAATTTGGAGGACCCCTCCCCAGTACTGTCCTACAGGATAAATTCAAGTTTGGTGATAATTGCCTAAGGCAGGCCTGAGATACAGCTGTCTGGTTGAAATGGGTGTGGCACCTGTATGGTCTGGGTGTGGCATACCTTACAGAATGTTTAGGATTTTTTTACTAATTATTTATAAGGACTGTCTCCTGATTTAAATGATACCAGACTTATGTAGTTTAGGAGAAAGTCCTAGGAGGTTAACAAAAAGTCCTGATTTCAGACCTATATAAATTATGCAAAAATGGAGATCCAAGTTCTACGTGTTGTTCGATTTGGCATGTCATACTGAATTGGTCTGGTAATAAATGTCAACTGTAGGCTTGACAGTTCTGGAGAAATAAGCAGAAACGCAAAAGTTGTCACTGTAGCGCCCCCATCTGGCAGACTGGGGTGCCCTTACCAGGGTGAGGTCAGAGTCTGTAGACACATGGATCATCCAGATTTAGTTCAGATGATTGCTAGGCCTATCCAATGCATGCTTGATTTTCATTGGCTAATTACGGCCACCATTATATGACTAATGACTGCCGTACTATGGATCTGACCTCAGGCTTGGCCATAGTAGACATATGCCAAACTTCACTTGGATAGGCATATGTATGTGTAACGCCCCCTATTGACTAAATGGGGGCTGCTTTGTATGGTGTCCCCAGAATGGAGCAGGGAGGTAGGATTTTAAGTTTGGTTAAGGTAGGCTAAGGCAGGGAGAAGATATAGCAGTCAGACTGAAACTGGCCAAATTTAGGTGGAGTTTGGACATGGCAGATGGCCGTACGATACAAAAATGATCGGTTTGACACCTCATTTGTCTGATTTGGTCAAATAGTGTAGGACTTTATGGCAGAAGTAATTATGCAAATTAGCAAAAAAATCTAAGTAGGTGTAGCCTACTTAATAGTTTCACTCTGAAAGTTGTAGGGAATGGCTGCCTGCATCTGTAGAAAAAAGAATTTCGACTGTAGGACTAACAGGACAGGAGATATTGACCGAAAAGAGTTTGGGGGGCACAATAGCGCCCCCATCTGACTGACTGACTGACTTGGGTTGGAGGGTCTGAGTAGTAGGTAGGAATTGACATCATCCTACCAAGTTTGGTCAGCCTCTGTCTTACGGTTTAGGCTCCCCATTGAGTTTTAGGGTAGAATAATAATAAATACTCCTAAGAAAAACAATAATGGTCCATAGCATTATAATGCTTTGGACCCTTAATTATGGGTTACAAAAATATTGTTACACAAAATCAAGGTGTCATGGGTTGGCATTGGGCAGACACTCAGCTGATCCTTGGGCAAACCTAGAGGGGATGCCTTAGGAAGGGGAACCAATCAGAAATGTATATGTCGCCCACGGGCGTGTTTGGAGTATGTCATATTATTCACAGGTTATCCAATGAAATGTGATTTCTTGATTAACCAAGACAAAATCAAATAGTTATAAGAGCAGCTGTGAACATGCCAGAGATGCGTCTGTCAGGACTGGGAAAGCCTCTCCCTTTGATCGCTCAAAAGAAATAAAAAATTGAAAATGTGTTGGTTGCTTTTCTCTTTCTTCTTACTAATGAATATTTTGTAATTCTACTACAGTAAGTAATAAAGGCGTGGTTTGTTTCATGGTTGTTTTTGTAATAAAATATTAGTGAAAAATGAAATCAGTTACTTTAAAGGAGATCCTTTGGTGATGATTTATGCTATATTTATATAATGCTGTCTGTTTTTTGTTTTTTGTAAGTCATTCTTTTGTGTGTGATATAGGTTCATGAAAATAATTAGCATTAAATGAATAACTAATAAAGTATTAAATCATTATTCAAATAATCAGTATTACATTTATTATAGTTAGTGAGGGTGAAATTATTTAAGGATCCACCTTGATTTGTCTTGCTTAATTCTAGGAAGCATGACTTGAGACTTGATGGTTAGGACTTGTGACTTGTGCATGTGACTTAGATCCATGTCTGCTTTGTAGTTCGCAATACTTCAAAGTTTCACTGTACTCATCATTTTTGTAGTCTTGAAAGTACCTTCCACATACATTTTATTACAGACTTTGTACTGAAATATGCCCCATGATATACTGGCATCCTGTCCCCTGCCTTATGCTTCCTGCAACGAGCTTTAGGCTTTCCACTAGATTTTGGTGTGTCTGTGGGAATTTTTGCCCATTCATCCAGAAGAGCATTTGTGAGGTCAGGCACTGATGTTGAATGTGAAGGTCTGGCTCACAATCTCAGTTCTAGTTTACTCCAAAGGTATTTGATGGGGTTCAGGCCAGGGTTCTGTGCAGGCCAATCAAATTCTTGATTACCCGACCATGTCTTGATGGACCCTGTTTTGTGCACTAGGGCATAGTCACACTAGAACAGAAAAGGGCCTTCCCAAGCTGTTCTCACAAAGATAGATGCATAGAATTGTCCAAAATGTCTTGATATGCTGAAGCTGGAACTAAGGGGCCGAGCCCAACCCCTGAAAAACAACCCCATACCATTATCCCTCCTTCACCAAACTTTACATTTGGCACAACACGGTCAGGCAGGTAACTTTCTCCTGGTATCAACCAAACCCAAACCTGTCCATCAGATTCACAGATGGAGAAGTGTGATTCGTCACTCCACTGACTCATGTCACCCAGGCAAAGGCCTTCAAATCCCACCCCAGCTGTGTATGTGAAGTTTGCATGATCTCATTGTGTTGTGTGCATTTCTTCTGGGTGCTCGGATTGGGTGCTGTGACCCTGGACTGGGTAAGCAGGTGGAAGACAGGTGGGTAGTTGTTTATGAGTAGTTTTACACGAGCAAAGCAAGGAAGCCACTCAGTTGGAAATCCAATGCTTTAGCTCTGAATGATGCAAGTGTCCTCTTATAAAATTGGCAAGATTTATGCTGATAAATTTACCAGCTGCAGAAAGCCATTTCAACAATCAAATCACCTTTTGACAGTTTTTCAAATTTATATTAATTTTCAGAAAACATGTAGTGCATACAGACATCATTACTGAACCAAAAAGAGCATTAAAATAACTTTTATGAACATTTTCTGTGAACTGTCAACAAAATAATGCAAAAAACAAGTCATGTAAAAGTTACTGTTCATCACTAATACGTTTTAGTCAGGACCGGTAAGAATAGCTAAGGGTCCTTCATAAGCCAAGGGACATGAGATGATGCATTTTCAGCAGCTACTCTGGGAGCAGGTCGTCTCCTAACTCTTCATCAGCAAACTCATCTTCCTCAATACGCTTCTTAGCTGCCGTCTTAGGTCTCTCTAGTTGAGGTCCCAGTGGATCTAGGTAGGTGGCATCTGGAAAGAGATACAGATGCCATTGGCCTTAATGTTAAATTATTCGGATCCTTACCTTACTACTTTAAGACTTGAAAAATCTAAGATCTTTTTAGCCTAATGGACAAGTGGATTCACTTAAACCAACAGTTCTTTGCTTTACAGACTGGTTCCTCCATGAGGTTTAACATACTGACTTCTGATTCCAAGTCCAGTCTCTTGACTATTTCATCTGAGACAAGAAATATTTACTGTATGATATCGCACGATGGTTCTGTTATTGTGTTTTTGTATTAATTTTATCTTTTTTGTATTTGATTTTTATCTTTCTTCTGTCCTGTTTTCCTTTCCAATGATTTTATGTTATTAAAATATAGACCGACAGGACGGACGGATAGATAGATAAATAAAAATAGGTTAAACCTAAGTTAAAGGTTTTTGGGGGGGTAGGCGGGGTGGGAGATACAAATGTGCTTCAGAGAGAAATGGAATGACAGGGATAAAAAAGCGATGGAGCCTGGTAAGGGAGGCTTGGGGAGACACTCACCGATGTCCCGCTGACTGCTGGCCTCATATGGCTCATTGCTGTCAGGGAGCGATCGCAACCTGGCGCTCAGCCGTTCCCCCCTGGCACTGGCACCACGGCTGCTGTGTCCACTGTCTGAGGAAACAGCCGTGAAGCATAAATGGGCCAATCAAACAGTGATACAGTGCAAATCAACAACCTTCAAACTGCTGAGTTAGTAGTGATCCAATAGATCATACAGCGTCAGTCTACACCTTTGCTGTTCCTAAGTTAAGCATCCCAAAATTGAAACCTACAGGTCACAGTAGCACAAGGTCTAGTAAAACTATACCGAACCTGTAAAGATGTAGTAAATTAAATGGAAAAAACAGCTAATTTTCCACTAAAACACATCCATAAGGGATCAGACTGGTCCAGATGGGAGCCTGTAGCAGGCAGGGTAACCTACCCGCCCTGCACTGCTCCAGTAGGGGCTAGCCACAGCATCAGAGCAGAGGGCTGGATGCACACAATCAGCCAATACAGACTGGCAGAAAGGAGGGTTGACATATAGTTCATACAGAGCACAGCACAGCACGTCAAAAGGGACAGCAGAAGATGGAAAAAGAGCCTTAGTCTAGCTTAAATGACTTTCCGGAAAAAAGAAAATCTGTATGTCCCATTGACCAGCTTACTGCTTTGTCACAAATGGGTTAACATCAGTGGGCAGCACTATTGCCTGGGCCAGGCTCCATGTTCACTGCAACTTTGCATTGGAAAAGAACACCGTGATGGTATTTGTGTTCAGTTCTGATCAGACTTTTTATTTAAAGGCTACTTGCAGTCTCTAGAATTGTAAATAAAATGAAATCAGTACGAGAAGTGCACATGAGTGAAATGTCGAAGCAGTACATTTAGGTTTGTAGCAATATCGTAGTGTTGAGGGTTCAGTAAGTAGTACTGCACTGCATAAAATCCCACTTCTGTCCTGAGCTTGTGTGGGGTTTGCATCTTCTCCCCATGGGTTGGAGGTTTCCTCTAAATAATCCATGTTATATGACTGAGTTCAAGCATGGATGTGACCCGTTGAACTGCCATCTGACCAGAGTGTTTCCCAGCCTAAAAGCCTTGTCCTACTGGACCATGTGTCATCCAATATTTTTACTTCATCCTATTGGCTCTTGGGAGTTTTACTTACTCAAACAAAATCATTTTTCATTCTGCCCTCAGAAACTGTTTGAGTAAGTAAAACTCCCAAGAGCATCCTTTTGATTTCTTAAGTAATATTGATTTGAATGATGAAGTAGGCAGACCACTATCATTTTATTTAGGAAAAACAGAATTTTACTGTAAATGTTTCAGTAGGTCCAAAGGCACAATCTTGTGGGGAATGCGACATAATGGGTTAGGGATGGGCTGGGCATACCAATGGCCTTCTTGGGAGGGGTGCTTCTTGGGGATGAGGAGCCCACTAACAGAAGAGAAGCATGGAAAAAGCAGAGAAATGCAACATGTTTATGTAGAGTGTTTGAAACTTTAGAAAAGTGAAATGAGGTCCAACACAAAGACAGCAGTTCACAAATACCCTCGTAGCAGAGAGCTGAAACACATACACACACAGATTAGCCATCTGTATCTTTGTGGGGACTCTTCATTAATTTATATGGGAAAAATCCTAATCTCAGCTGTGACAACCGTAACCCTTACCCAGCCTTAACCTTAACCATACGTAACCAAACAAAATTCAAAACGTTTGGTACTTTTAGTTTTTTGATTAAATTGACAGATTTTTATAAAATCAAGTTTCTCCTTGCAGGGACTGGAGAAATGTCTCCACAAGGGTAAAAGTATCAGGTGTTTATCACATTGGGGTACATTAGCTCACCACAATGTAATATAAAAAAAGACACACACACACACAGTCCTTATACAGAAAGTAACAGAAATTAGTCCTTCCAAGACAGTTGCAATCTATATTAATGAAGTACCGACCTGTTTTCCTATCCACTTCTGAAGCTAAAAGTGGATAAACATGTCAATTAATTAAGAGCTAAATACCAGTAACATAAGCTGCACAACTGTTTCAGTGTCCGGCTTGGAAACATATGCATGCACAACACATACAAGCAGGTACAAAAGCAAAAGCAAAGGTGACGCTGGCAACCAAATGACATAAGAACAGCGAATTGCCAGGATGCTGACACTTCCATGCAACATTTACTGGTTTCTGGAGTTCCCACTGAAATTGAGACCCACTGTTCCATTACTCCCCACTGAAGTCTTACATTCCTGACCTCAGGGAAAGAAGGAAGTTTGGAGGGAGCCAGGATACACTAATGGTGTTAGCAGGGAGCAAAGTGATTAAGTTCACAGACTTCCTGATAACGTAGTGCAAGCTGAATCCTTGGGTTCCTTTAAATCAGAGCTAGATAAGATTAACAACTCTGAGCTATTAGTTAAATTCCCCCCAAGCGAGCTTGATGGGCCGAATGGCCTCCTCTCGTTCGTATACAGTAGTTCTTATGTTCTTATGACTCTAAACTTCAAGGTTCCCAAATCAGGTCCCTATAGACGTTCTACTTGGGTAACTTTTATTACCTAAGAAAAGTTAAAAATAAATCAGTCTCGACCTACCACTGCTCATTCCCCTACGCACAGTGTGGGAGCGTAAGTGATCTAGCATAGAGCTATGCAGTCTAGGGTGAGGAAGAATGAATCATACCACTGCTCTTCCTGGACGGAGTGCTGATAGGTGAGTCCACTGGATGAGCAACAGACACAAGACGGATGTGGAAAGGCAATGAAAAGTGAATAGAAACAGTATAGTGACTTCAAAGCATAAAGAAAGAGTGGAACAAAGACAGAAAAAACAAGCGCAGAATTCACACAGACCTTTCACAGGCCATCACACAAGTATGGGGGACAAGAGTCCATAATGAGGAAGGATAAGACCATTTAAATTAGAAAGGACTGCAGGGCACCAGACCTTCCAGTCATCGTTGTGAGAGTCAGGTAGAAGCCCATGGATTCTAGACATAGCTTCTCGCTCGACTCCACGTGTCTACAGCTCCCACCACACTAGCATCCACCAGCACTCCCAGCTGCATTCCCTTCCAATTAGTTACTTAACAGACTTCGATACCCAGTGTGTCATACATGGTATTAATAATTTAATGACGCTTTATTAATCCCCATGGGATAATTCTCTTTCCACCTACCTCGTCTTGCCCTCAATGAGACATGTAGATACATATGCAACTTATAGGTGACAGTGAACAGTCAGCCACTTGTGGCACCCATGGAGCATGAGCTAGGTTAAAGGGCCCATTGACATTTGGTTATTCTGCCAAGGCTGGGCTCAAACCAACAACCTTCCGATCACAGGTACAGAGGCTTAGCCTAGTGAGCCACACACCCACTGTACTCACCACTGCTGGCACTGCCCTCTCTGCGCCCCCGGGCGCTGTTGTCTCTGGCAGACTTCACCCGCTGCGGACAAGCAGAGGCAAATATGCTAATTAAGATAATACTCTTGCATTTAAACCCAAAGTGAGTTAAGGTCCATTAAGAAGGTCACCCTGGATCCTGCCAGCCTGGGTAGTTTCGCAGCTGCTTACAGTGTCTGCTTGCTCACTACAGGAAAACCCCTATAAAGGAGCCCAGTTTTTTTTCCTCTGCAGGTAAGCTGTTTAGTTGTTAAAGTAATAATTGGCAAAAACCAAGCAACAGCCTATGATTACAACATTAAACATGATGACACGATGCTGAGGTATTCTTATTGCAGCACATCTACTCACATCTACTCGCCCTACCTGCTCCTTGATCTCCTTCATCTTCTCCACCTTCTTTAATTTGGTTGCATAATCCTGTACTTCTTTCAGACCCATGTCAGTGCAAAGTCTGACCAGGAATCGCAAACCTGCAGGTAACAAACATACAGCCAAAGGATTCCTAGTCTGTAGGTACATAACATGCTAAGGATCCACACTTCAGCTAAGGCAGCACTTTACTCAAAAAGCCAGCTAAGGAATACGGAATGATCCTTTACATTCTGTGTTCTCTGGGAACTTGCGATGGATATCTTTGTATGTCTCCAAGGCCTTCTGGTAGTTTCCTAACAGACAGAAAAAACACCCATTCAGTATGGTGCATAGTACATAGCTCACCACTCACACCTGCACACTTGAGGTTCCCCAAGGACAGAGGTATCAAACATAAACAAGACAACATAGTTTATTACTGCACAGAGTAGTTTTACATGAAAAAATAATCCAATTCATGGCCCTAAAATATACATCAGCAGGCACAAAACCCAGAAGAACGATAAACATGATTTAAGTGATCTAACAGCTTAATTTCACAATATCAGCGACTGATATTGGTTATGACTGATATAGGTTATGTTATGCAGTACTTTGCAGTGTTTTGAGTTCATTTTTTGGACATTGTGAGATTTCCTTGTGAATGTTCATAATCTATCAGAACAACAACTGTATTCTTAGCAGTCTGTCTGAGGGTAGGCGTCCAACCAATAGAATGAAAAATAGCATAGATCTTACCACTTCTCCTATAGCAACTGGCCACCATGAGCTGCCATTTCACCTGAGTGGGCCTGCAAATTCACACAGGTAGACAATAGAAACACTTATACTTCTTTGCCCCACTGAGAATAATTGTGTGGAGAGTTGAATTAAATACTTACTGAATGAGTGTGGCTCTCTCGAAATACTGGATGGCTTTTTCACAGAACTGGGTGTCTATATAGTAGGCTCCCAACCACTCAATGACGTCAATGTTGGAAGGAAAGTACCTAAATGACTGGAACAATCAAAGGAGAGGGGCTGAGGAAGATCCTACATTTACTTGGGGCCTGTTGTAAACCACCATGTTACTGTTGCAATCCTATTGGTGCAACACCTTACATGTAGGTACTGACCACGCATAGTTATTTTTTTTGTGGGCATGGATTAGATGGCCGCATGATTTAGTTTAACATTCCTACAAAATACTCAGTCAAGCTCACATAATCCCTAAAATGTGCACACAATTTAATTCTTGTGCTCTCAAATTTTAAACTCTAGAATATTAGGTATGTCCCGATCTGATATTGATATTGGAAATAGGTCCGATATCAGCCCAAAAAGACTATCGGATTATATCAGACTGCGTTAAAAATCTCCGATATAAGCAGTCCGTTCCGCTCTAAACTCCGTTACAGCTATTCTATCCAGCAGCGTC
>JAODKE010000037.1:1639810-1650458 GCA_026779605.1 Mormyrus hasselquistii
CCACATGGCTGTAGTGCCATAACTGATACTCCATCACAATACAGGGACTCCCTAACCAACTGCTCATTCGACACAAACCAATGTCAAAGTCAAACCAATGGTACCCGAGGATTCTCTAAAGTGACACAGTCCCAAAGGAGTCCATTCTTTCACTATTCCATGTACCACTATGGTAAATGCAGTGCAAAAATGAATGTTGTGCAAAGGGCACATGTACATTCAATGACATTGGACATCATCCATATCTCGCAGTCATACAGCAAAACAGAAAGCACCAAAACTCCAAAGATTTGGACCTTTGTCCTCTTACAAAGATATTGAGAGAGCTACACACCCCTTTGCAACGAACCCATGACCTCCCAATACACTCACAGTCTGTCTACTGACTTCAAAGGAAGAGTCACCAGAGACATGCCCAAGAGGGTATTAAAGGCCTGGGGCCGGTTGCACAAAACAGCTTAAATTTTCCTTAAAGCACATTGGTTATGGAACAAATTTTCTGATGCAGAAATACAGAGACACATGCAGAAATGCATTTAGTATAATCAAGACAAAAATAATAAATTTTATCTACTCAATTTTTCCTCCACTACTTCTCTTTTCCCAGTACTTCCGCATATCTTCCAAGTCAGCACTGGTGCTTATTATCAACGATTCAGCAAAGTTTATCACTATTCTTAGTTGAGCGAAAAGCACCTACTCGTATTGAACAAAATACAGTAAGATAAGGATCAGGCTTTTTAAATGATATTTATATTCCTCAGATGAATAATAAATTTCATTTAGTCATTATCATGAAATGTATATTTAAATTACATTTTTGTTTTGTCGTCACGCAAAAGAACCTTTGTAAGGCTATATGTTTGGCAACTTTTCTGTCAATGAAATTAACACTAGAGGTGATACCAAGCATCATGAGCTGGCATGAGGGCAAGCAAACAAACGGTCACCATGGAAACTGTACAATTTTACTGTCATAAAATGTCTTTCAATTCAGTAAATCCCTTTAGATTTTTCCTTAACTAAGGAAACCTTTTAAGGGATTCCGTGCAACACCTTTAAATAAATCCCTCGGCTAAAGAGAAATTAAATTTTAAGTCTCATACTTAAGGGGAAAACTTAAGGTTTTGTGCAACTGGTCCCTGGATCTTAGTTTTGATCCAGGACACTCGCAAAGCCAAAGACTCAGACTCCACACTCAGTCTCTTGAGACCCCCGATCAGAGCCTCTATTAACCCCGTAAAGATCACATCACTGTCAATAAAGTCAAGTTTGGTAAATCTTGCCTCACCAACAGATGCCCCACAGCCACTGGACCCCACAATCCTGCCTAATTCCCAGTCCATTCAATTATTAACCAGAGTAGGAGCAAGGACACACCCCTGGTGACCCCCAAATTCCAATGGGAAGAACACAAAGGTTCTGCTTCCATTATACGCCGGCCTTAACGCCAACAACTTCAGGGAGATCCTCAGGACGGTTTTATCAATTCAAACCCTTTACAAATATTGACAAAGGCTAAAAAGAAATCCGGGTGTTTGCGCTCGATAAGAATCCTCCATGCCAGGATGCAGATGATGGTAGACTTCTTAGGCGCAAAACCAGACTACTCCAATCGCTGACAGGTGACTAAGTGATCACGAATCCCGTTAAGGATGACTGTAGCTCGACCTTGCCTGGCACTGACAGCAGAGTAGTTGCTGCAATCCAGGCAATCGCCCTTCCCTTTCTAGATAAAGAGAACAAGGCGTGTTTTGCATTTGGTTGGGCTGATGTCAGCCTCTCAAATGTAAGCAAGGACTGCTTGCAACTCCACAAGGATAGCTTTACTACCAGCTAGGAGAAGTTCACCCCAGATGCCACGGATCCCTGCAGCCTTCCCTATTCCCAGCTGGTTCACCACCTGTCTCACCTAGTAAGCAAATTCCGCACACAAACTGAGTGCAATCCCATTAGAAACAGACTGATCTAGCCTGGTTTGTCTGGCCAGGTCCAGCCTTATTCTCCTAGTCCATGACAGCCACGTTGCAGATAAAAAGGTGATGCAGCAACAAAACAAGAATATACAAAAAATATGTAATACTAAACAACAAACCAAAGAAATACTCAAAACATTACAGTTACAAAGTCTAAGTCAAAATCTTAACCATTAGCATAGACTGCTTTCCTTGGTGTTTCACCCTTCTCTCCTTTGGAGGCCAAACTAACCTCTTGACATGGCTGAGGAGTAGCCAGCTGCTCGCACTGCTGTCATGGGCCGAGCCACTCCATCCTATCAAAAAGGAGGATGCGGTGAGACGACACTGAGACAGACAGGAGTAACATCCAGGCCAAATGAGACACACAAGAGCATGGTCTGCTGAAGCCACCAACATTCAATCAGCCAACATTAGATCAGTATGCATATCAACGGAGATAAGCAAACAGACTCTTTCCACTGAGCTGACACTACTAGTTTCTGGAGATATTCCAACATTGTGGGCCACTAAATGTTAAATGGGCTACAAAGTTTTCAACTATTATATTGTTCAATGAAGAGCCTTAGTGCTGAGGTAGGATGTCCTAAAGGTTTAAACCATGCGATAGAAAATGCACAACACATGCAAGCAGGGGTAATATGTAGCCTGGATCCTCTCACCTGTACAGAACCTGTCATGGGTCGACCCATAGAGGAGCTCATAGGCACCCGTGACTTTGTGTTTTATAAGAAGGAAGAAAAACAGAATTCCATATGAATAAGTACACTTTATCAATAAATATATAAATCAAAACACGATCGATCATTCCATTTTAACAAATGACGTTTGCATCACCGCTTTTCATTCTCATGAAATTAGGTGTGTGAATTACACATACATCAGACCTCAGAAATTTTTGTTTGTTGTTTATTTTTAAAAATCCTTTTGAGAAAGAGCACCCTTTCTACACCTGCATAGCAAAAATATACAATTCAGACTGTTCTTAGTAGCTGTATTTTAAAATCTTTACACCTACATGGTTCAGCTATAGCTTGTTGGAAAGTTCAAAGAAAGTACATTTTCAAAGTATGAGTATTTCTTACCATACTTTTTGGTACCTGGGACGCTGAAAAGGCACTATATCTCAAAAGGAATTGAAAAAAAATAAACAAAAAACATTTCTCTGCCCTGGAAGGCATGTGTAGTTCGCATGCTAAATTTCATCAAAATCAAAGATGGCTCATCTGTCTGACTGGCCATTGAAAGCTTTATTTACCAACTTAGCTTTTAGGGATCCAAACATCACAGGAAACCCTTTATGATTCTTAATTATATGGTAAGTGGTCAATCCAGTGCTGCCTGAGCAGGAGATGGAGGAAAAAAGGATCATTCAAACAAATTTCACTCACATTAAATGCTGTTCCCAAGACTGCAGTACCAGGAAACTTTGCGGTCATCTGAGAAAGAAATCAGTCATACAGAATTCTGGTAAATTATACCCGTGCTTCATAGACCTGTTTCTGGCAAGATTGTTGCCAGAAGATAATTACAAGTTTGCATGATATCTGAATCTTGAATAGAACAAGCTGTTACAGAAAATGGAGAGATGGATGGATGGACTGACATATAAGTATAGTAGTATGATGACACAATGATCCAACATTACCGGAGGCCGCCTTCCATGGCTTGTCCGTAGTGCTTGTTGGAAGCCAACATCATTGTCAAGCTCCTGAAAACATGCAATGTTGTTTCAGAATACCCTGAGCTTTGACACTGATTGACTGTTACAGTATAATCTCATCTGATTTATCAAAGTATACGACTTTTGGATACATAAGTAAGTAAAATTTATTTATAAAGTGCTGTTCAAACACAAGAGGTCACTATGTGCTGTATAGCAAAAACACTTTAAAATACAATCAAGTTAAAATTAAACAAGAAAAAATGTTTTAAAGTAATATTTCAGTATATCAAAGCACAAGAACAGA
Organism: Mormyrus hasselquistii; assembly: GCA_026779605.1. Lineage (NCBI taxonomy): Eukaryota > Metazoa > Chordata > Actinopteri > Osteoglossiformes > Mormyridae > Mormyrus > Mormyrus hasselquistii. The sequence goes on from JAODKE010000037.1 coordinate 1,643,757, forward strand.
ATAGCAGATTCCTTTCTGTAAGTCTCCTTGGTTATACAGTAAGTCCTTAACCACTGTAACACCCAGCGGCCCTACCTCAGTGTCAAATGTCGGATTGTAGTCATTATATCCCGAATACAAATCATCGTCTTCCTCTCCAGCTAGGTGGACGTTTTCCATCATGGCAACGGACAACTGTTGATGGTTATAAAATATTTTTCGGTATTAAAGAAGCTATATATGTGATAACTTCAAATGTCATAGTCTAATAAAAAAAAAAAACATTAACTTATATTTAAAATTTCTACTCAATTGCACTTGACGTACAAAACACTACAATTCGACCCTAGCCATACATATTAAAATGCACATACACAAAAATATACGAAGAGAAGGTTTTGCTACAATAATGAATCGCAATGAAGATACAATATATACATTATACTGCAAATCACTGTTTTTTCGCAAGTAATGTTCAACATTGTCAACACAAATGCTGCAAAATGCCGCGGTTCTTTAAAACTTACCGACACTTTACAAACTTGTGGGATTTCGTTTATTTTCGGGCAGAAATAAGAAAAAAATTATTTTATACACATATTTTGTTCTATCGATAGCTAGCTATTACCGATAACTTAGCATATTAGCCGTCTAAATGCTATCTAATACGTAGCAAATGCAAAATATAGAAATGTTAAGCACATCTCTGGTTTCTTGACTCTGGTATGTTTTAGCAACTTCACATTTCCTGTGCGATAACCATTTAATAAAAAATCTCAACAGATGTAAGACTAACTGGTTTCCTTGCTCTCTAGTGATGTTTAAGAGAAATCTTGTTTACAGTAAGAAAACCATGCAGTCCCATAATGCAATAGACTGGGCGTAACCTCAAACTATTTTAGACACGTGGATTGGAGAAACGGTAAGTCATTCATTTTGAAAGGTGTCTTTAGATAAAGTAATTGGTTAAGAACGAACTATATCTGTTGCTAGGATACAGAAAAGGAGACACGCTTACTGCGATTCCTCAGAAGCAAATTTCATTCGTGGCGATTGCACACATTGCAAGCAAGATATTGTCTAACGTGATATTTAGGGCCACCTAAAAATATATAAAGCATTTTGAGAGTCGGAATAAACTTTCTAGAAAAAAATCGAAAGTTAAACCAAAGAAACCTATTAGTGACTGACTGTTGAGGGGAATAGTCTTAAATGAGGACACCATACAGATACCTCATATTCAGCTGATTTTTGGGTTCATTCCACACAAAATGAAGTCTTGCATCTTCTACAACATGGAGTCCCAAACCCACAACACCAACAACACCAAAATAAAGGTGCAGCTCCCTAATCATATTATTAATTAGAGGACTGATTGGCTGAGGAGTCCTCACACTTGGGTTTGCACAGCTCACCTAAAGGTTACCCCAAAAACCTGCATACACACCGGCCCACTGCAGACAAGATTGGTCACCATGCTATATGTAAACATAATTTTACATACTGCCAGGGACATAGATAGAAATTTTGAGCCCCCTAATAAAATGTCAATGTCATAAAAAGGTCATTGTTGTTATAGTATTTGGATATGGCAGTTCTTTTTTCAGACAGAGTCAATTTTGAGAAATTCACCTTCTGAAGTTTCTGGATAGCTCTTAATTATTTTTCTTCATTACACAGGTCTCTATCATTGTTACTAAAAATGCTGCGGAACCTGGTCCCATTCTGTTCACAGATGACAGCTAGTCTAGGTTGTGATGAATATTTTGTATTAGGAGGAGCATATCTAGGCAGAAGGTTGTACTGCGATACATACAGAAACACAGGCCAAATGTTTTGTCCTCTAGGCATAAGGGGTAGATTTTGTGTATATGGTAAACAACTTGCTTAACAGCAGATGCTGGGTCCTGTGACCCCCATTATAGATAATTTACCTTGGGTTTAGTGACACCTTAGATGTTATTACAAAGTTTTCATTTAATGATCACATAACTATGGGAAATTCATTATCTTAATCACAAAGGTGAGTTATTTTCTCTAATTTGCCTGTATTATGTTTTGTGATGAAGAGGCATCCTGCCCTGGGTGTTCCCTCCCATTGTACCCTGCGTTTCCTAAATCTGGATTCAGGCTCACTGTGACAACAAGCTTGGGGGTCACAGGTCATGGCGAGCCAGTGTGCAGTGCCCTTTAAGGGCCTTGTTGGGCCTTGCTCAGGGGTTCAATGGTGGCATCAGTCTGCCAGCACTGGGATTTACCTTTTGTGGAGTATATTCTGACAAGATGATGTTGTATGGTGACTAGTTTGTTTTGTGTACATTGTCTTTTGTGTACGTTGTGCCATCTTTTTTTCAGTCAATTTACATTCTAATTACCTACGACAGACAAACTGTTCTAAAAACTGGGGAATCAGTGCAATAAGATGCAATAGTTAGTTACTCACCCACAAGCAGCATGGCCATTGTGACACAGCTGGTGGCACCAGTAGGATGCCCGCTTGGAAATGGAGCTGCAAGGCTGGCATGCAGATCAGAATGGAACACCACAGGCTATGACCTCCGATGCCCTCCATCTTGGCCAACATTCAGTCTCTGGAAAGGAAATTTGACAAACTCAGAGGAAAACTTAAATTCTAAAGAAAGTTGTGGAATGCTGCATATTCTGCTTCACGGAGATGTGGCAGATCACAAGCTCGTCATACCACGCAGTTCAGCCGGAGGGATTTTAAATCTCTCTTAATGTCAGGAAAGCAAAGGAGTTGATCATGGATTTCAGGAAACAAGATGCAGCTCATGCCCCCATCTGTATTGGAGGAGATGCTGAGGAGATGGTCAGCAACTTCAGCTTCCTTGGGGACACCCTCTGCGATAACCTCAAGTGGACAGAGCATACTGTCACCAAAAAGGCCCACCAGCGCCTTCACTTCCTCATCATCTGAGGAGAGCCTGGATGTCCACCTCACAGGGTGTATTACATCCAGGTAAGGCAACTGCTCCACACTTGCAAAGTGTGGTGAAAACGGCACAGATGATCATTAGCAGTCACAATAACAAAGGACATTTACACCACACGCTGCCTCAGAAAGACAAGGTATATCATGAAGGACTCTAGCCACCCTGCACTGCCTCTCCTCTCTTCTTCTTCACCCTGCCTTCTGGTAGGAGACTCAGGGCAATCTGCACACACACCAGAAGATTTAGGGGCAGCTTTTACTCCAGTGCTGTTAGACTGTTCAACATACATACACTGCTGTGCAATAATAATGATGCTCACTATGTGCAGTAGCTCCCGACTTTTCACCCTTTTCACTTATGGTTGTTGCTCTGTACTCCTGTTTCTGATTTTTATCCCATGTTCTGGATCCCCTTACCTGTGATCATTTGCCTTCTGTATATGGAATCTCTGCCTGTCTACTGCCTTTATCTTTGTGGATTTTGTACCTTAGCCCTATTTGAAGATACTTTAAACTCATTCCTGGATTTTCTCTTTACTTGCCCCTGTTGCTTTGTCTTCTGTTTTTTTGAGCCTTGCTAATAAAGTGCTTCCACACTACCCACTTCCATCTGCATTTGGGCCTGACCTGGTCCGGACCACACCTGTAACAGATTCCTACTGTATAGGGCTGCGTAATATGGACAAAAAAACATATATTGGTATTTTTAGGCAAAATAACAATAGATGTATGTATACTTCAATATTTTCTATGCAGTAGGCTAAGAAAGTCAAAGCCATGTGTGACATGTCGTTCCACATATAAATAAAGTGAGAGTGGGCAGTAAAGCGTTCTGCTATTGGGCCCCTATATTGTGGAATATATATTGTGGAACCTATGTTCGGGATGGACCAGCTCTATACTCTCGGCAGGATCCTGGAGCGTGTGTGGGAGTTTGCCCAACCAGTCTACATGTGCTTTATGGACTTGGAAAAGGCATTTGACCGTGTCCGTTGGGGAGTCCTGTGGCGAGTGCTCTGGGAGTATGGGGTGCCGGGCTTGCTTATAAGAGCAGATGATGTGGTTCCATTGGCTTCATCGGACCGTGACCTTTGGCTCTCACTAGAGCAGTTCGCAGCAGAGTGTGAAAATCAGCCCCTCCAAATCCGAGACCATGATTCTCAGCTGGAAAAGGGTGGAGTGCTCTCTCTAGGTGGGGGAGGGAGTCCTTCTTCAAGTAGAGGAGTTTAAGTATCTCTGGATATCGGCAGGTGGATCAGTGGTGTCAGCAGTGATGCGGGTGCTGCATCAGTCTGTCATGGTGAAGAAGGAGCTAAGCCAAAAGGTAAAGCTCTCGATTTACCAGTCGATCTAAGTTCCTACCTTCACCTATGGTTACGAGCTGTGGTTAGTGACCAAAAGAACAAGGTCGCAAATACAAGCGGCCGAAATGCGTTTCCTCCACAGGGTGGCTGGACTCTCCCTTAGGGATAGGGTGAAAATCTTGGTCATTCGGGAGAAACTCAGAGTGGAGCTATTGCTCCTCTGCATCAAGAGGAGCCAGATGAGGTGGTTTGAACATCTGCTCAGGATGGCTCCCGGATGCCTCTCTGGTGAGGTGTTCTGGGCATGTCCCACTGGGAGGAGGCCCCGGGGAAGACTCAGGACACGCTGGAGAGACTATGTCTCTCGGCTGGCCTGGGAACGCCTCGGGATTCCCCCAGAGGAGCTAGACAAAGTGGTTGAGGAGAGGGAAGTCTGGGTTTCCCTGCTTAGACTGCTGCCCCCGCGACCCGACCCAAAAAAACAGTAGGATCTAGGTGGATGGATGGTGCTTGGACTTTGGCCACCCTTCACAGGCCAACATTGATAACAGACCCATTAATGGACTTAGTCTTTATTCTAATCACAGCTTATACCTACCTTTTAGCAAGCAAGTTCACTCTTTTCTGTTTTCAGTAATGTTAGTATACCCAGGGTGGTCAGGCAGCCAGTTGACCTTGGATACCCAGAGCTTTTTCCTCCCCTCAGGTGTCTTCTGGCTTTTTTTTAATTTAATTACTTTCCTTCCTTTTTCCCATTCTGTATCTCTCTCTAATGATGTTTTATGTATCACAACACTTCCATGTAAAGCACTTTTGGGATGACTCTGTTGTGAAAGGCGCTATATAAAAATGAATTGAATTGAATTAAATTGAATGTCACACATGCAGTTTCCTTTCCTGTTTGCAAGTTTGCAGCTATTCAAGTTTACAGGTATTTGTAGGGTGGGTCATGCTTTTAATGACAAAGCGGAGATATAATAACGTAATGTTAGTTCTGTGTTTATTAACAGCGCATTGCCAGAATTAAGAACCAACAGCAGAGACAAGGAGAGTCCACAATTTTCAAGAAATTCATACTCAGACATTGTGGCACTTTTGAGGCCATTTAGCTAGTACTGAGACTGAAACATTTGAGACAGAAGACGTCCTGTTTTCTGTATACCCTGTGAATTACCTTTATAAAGCCACAATATTTATGTAGGCTTCTTACTTTTAATTATATTAATAATCGAGTAATCTAACAATTAATTTGATGATTAACTGAATCATCACTGAATATAAATATATATATATATATATATATATATATTTATTGTGGAAGGACCTGAAGTGTGCTGTTCATTTGAGAAAACCCAGCAACATCCCTGAATTGAGGCATTCTGTATGGAGGAATGAGATAAAATTCTTGCAATTGATGATGATCTACCAGAAATGTTTATTTGTAGTTACTGCTGCAAAAGGGGGTCACAGCAAATACTAAAAGCAAAGGTTCACATATTTTTGCCACCCACAGATTTGCAACACTGGATCATTTTCCTCATTAAATGAATGACTAAGTATTATATTTTCATCTGTATATTTGTAACTGTATATTTTCCATTGTGTTGGTTTCACTGTAATGCATGCCCATGCATGCCCTCTATTGGCTGACTTGGTAGTTGAGGTGGGCATTTATTTGTAATCTTTTTTTCATGACACTTAAGTGTTTGCTCTGTCAGCACTTAAGAATTGGGCTTAGACTTAGATATTTTTTATACAAAGCTCTTGAGTCTGAGTTTTTGGTAAGATTTTTCAATCTCTTACTGTAATTCAAAGTGTAGGAACATTCTTAAGAACAAGAAGTCAAATCCAAGAGCTTTGAATTTTCTGAAAAGTTCTATGCATACCGCTCCTGGCCCCATATTCACAAAGCATCTTAATGGTAAAAGTAGCTCCTAACTTGCCTATTTATGAGAAACTCCTAAAATAATGGGTGTGTCAGTCTTAAATGTAGGACTCCTAATTTTTTTTCCACAAAGCCCCTTATGCTAAAAGTAGCACCTACGTCTGGGAGAACTAAAAAGTACTCAAGAGGACTTCTACGTTACTAAGACCAACTGTTGTCAATCCAAGTCGCAATGTCATGGAAACGTTAAACGAACTTTAATTACTTAAAGGATACAGCTTCAGTCAGGAGGGAATACTGATTTTATGGAGCTTGTGAGGGATGCAATAATATCTCCAGCAAACCAAAACAACCCAATCATATACAGGAGAAACCACTTGTGATCACATCTGTCTGGGTGAAATTTATCACTATAAGCGGATAATCATTATAACCGATTATTTCTTTTTTGTTATGTCTCAGGCAGATTACCATCCAATTCACATTTGTATATTTATTACATGAATATTGTCATACTCCACGCCGTCCGATCCTCCCGTGTGCCACGCCCACCTCATTACCTGGTGTTCTTGCCCGATTGT
>JAODKE010000037.1:1675667-1697794 GCA_026779605.1 Mormyrus hasselquistii
CATTTGTGGTTATTTCATTATAAATGTTATGTTATATTTGTCTGACTTACAAGTGCCTCTTTGATTTAATTGTAAACGAGATGACTGAAATTATCAAAATCAATGTCAAACTGGCCAAAACACTCAATTTCAATGGCTTTCCATAGCCTCCTGACATATCTGCCTGACTGCTGCTGAGGATCCAAACCATCTCTGTGTTTTCGTTATCGGGCCAATTTCAAAGGACTCCTTGGCTTGGATGAGGACGACTTCTCTGTGTCTTAGGGCAGCTTGGAGAAAAAACTATAAGACAGGAGGCAGCTTCTTAGGGTCTCCTGCAGAAACAAAGGATAAATTAGTGAGAAACAAATTATATGAAAAAATGTACCTTCCAATGTTAATCACCTGTTCCATTTCAATACATTAAATTATCCTTAGCTATCACCTTTCCTATAGGCTCCTCTCTGACCATTTTGGTGCCGTAGGTGAGAGGCCAAATGGTATCTCTTCACCACTCATCAGCAATATACACATGCACAGTTGTCATGATGCTTCAGTTACAGTGCATATAAGCACAGTATGGCCACCATTTAATTTCTTTAATTCCCACACATATTGCCCCTTCTGTCGTGTGTTGGCGGTGGGGCAGCTTCTTTTGTTTTTGCTTAATGTTTTTGTTTTGTTTTATTGTACAGGAGCAGCGGGGTTGAAGGGGGCAGTAGGCTTAGTTGTACAGTAGGAGATGGAGGGTTTTTTGTGTTGCACTGGTTTTCGCTAGAAAGGTGTTTTCACAAGTGGTGTGTAGTGTCTGGAAGATGCCCTCTTTCCAGCCAGCCACGGTGAGGCCCAGTGCTGCTCTTCGGTGCTCCGTGGTGTTTTTATTTTAATGGCCTAAGTGGCTTTTAACGTATTTTATTTTTGGCGTGTGTGTGCGTGAGGGGCAGATGTTGGCAATGCCAATCAGTGCGGCCATGTAATTGGTTTAACCTGCCCTGTTACATTGAGTAAACAGCTGTATTTTTACGTGGGAAAATCACGTCTCTGGTGTAACAAATTTGTGTGATCTTATTAAAATTGCCTTCATGAAAGGCATTCCATCTGGTTGTGTGATCACATAAGGCTTGGATGCAGCTGCCCGGCCATGGAATCCCATTCCATGAAGGTTTCTACACACTGTTCTTGAGCTAATCTGAAGGCCACACAAAGTTTGGAGGGCAGTAGCTTTTGACTCTGCAGTCAGTGTGATTTTATGCGGCCTACCACTTCATGGCTGATTTTCCATTGTTTCCAATGGCTTCCACTTCATCACAGAGAACCACATTTTTTTCATTCACATCATAAACATTCCCGCAGACACATCCTCATGTACAGTGGATATAAAAAGTGTACACACCCCTGGTAAAATGCAAAGCTTTTGTGATGGAATAGATGAGTTCACGATAAATAATTTAAAAACTTTTCCCACCTTTAATGTAACCTTTATGTGGAAGCGCATTGCATTCACCAAAGAAAATAAAATTGGACACCTCATCTCGTAATTACGAAAAAAGGATCTCGTAATTACGAGAAAAGGAATTTCTCGTAATTACGAGATGAGTGTACAACTCACCAATAGTGGTGTTCTCATCAAGTATGGATCCCTTGAAGTCAAATACATCATGATTGAAGTCTTCCCATTTTCCTTTTTTTGACTAACCTTATGGAAAAACAGTTCTTTTGTGTGGGACAGAATGTCTTTTTTGATTGTATTCTTGGGTACATCAAGTATCCTGGTGCCCCCACTGGAACTTCTTCTCATTCGTTTCCCTTCATGAATCCAACCAAACTCAATTTTGCGTGAGTTCTTTATAGCATTTCCTAGATCGAATAAATTTAGATTTTCTTGCAGGCCAAGGTTCCTGCCCAGAATCTTTGAACTGTGGTCACTCTTTCCTTTTTGTTTTTCCAGACAGTGTCACCTCACACTTTTGCCTTAAAGAAGTGAATTTAATATTTTCTTATCAAACATTTACTACATTTTCTTATTAAAAAAAAGAGAGACTATTGTGTAATTAGTTCTTGGCCCATTTTATCAAATGCTTAAGATTATATTGAACGTTGATTTTGTTTTGAAAACCTGTAATGACAACGTTTACATTTATTAAAATAAAATAAAATAAAAAGGGGGGGGGGGGGGCAGCATGTGGACCTGTAGTCACAAGGTCGCAGGTTCAAACCCAGCCTCAGCATGGCTGCGGGTCCTTGAGCAAGACCCTTAACCCCCAGCACCCTGGGCGCCCCAACAGGTGGCTGCCCTTCTACAAAGAGCAAGTTCAGGGAGGCATAAAAAGAATTTTCCCACAGGGACAATAAAGGGTTCAATTATTATTATTATTATAGCAATTGCCAGTCACTCTTGAAGCATGACTTTTACTCTACTGTACATAATCACAATAATATACAGCTCTGAAAAAAATTCATTGGTTTTACAAATGTGTGTACTGTATTTGAGAAAATGTACATGTTATGCTTTTAATCAGCTTTAAAAATAAATGACTCCATATTTTTAAGTGGAGTTGTGTTCATATAGCAGCTGTGTGTTGTATTCCAACTCCTACACATCTTACTGTTTGCTGATTGAATAAAAACACACCACAGCAAATGAGGATATTACAAATTCACACACATTGCAAAATCAATTAAATGAAAATAAAGTGATGTGGTCTCAACTTTTTTCCATAGCTGTATATAAACAAAATACTGTTTGCGTTATTACCATTAAACTAAAAATACCTTGTCTTGTTGCATTTGGCTAATGTTTTCTTCAGCAGCACCTCGTCCTCGGAGAAAATCCCACATGTCATCATGTTGGTCATGTGGTGTGTGCGCTGCTACAGTATTTGCGCAATTTTCAGTCTTAGTGACCAAACACTTAAGAAAGCATGACATTTGCAGGTTATGCTATGTACCCTTGTTGGCAACTAAAGGACCAAGACTATATTCTAACGTAAGCATCACCCTAATCATGTCCGTTTTCCAGAATTGGAATTCTTTGCCCACAGTAGCGACGCCACATCGATCAAAGACAGTAAAGAAAAAAAACACATACAACTCTGCTACAAGTCTACTAGCACCGAAATATCGATTAACATAACCCATATACTGGAAGTATCAAGCTTACCCAGACAATAACTGACTTTTCCGTGGCCGCGATGGTCCTGATGAGCAAAACAATGGTAAGCAAAGGCATGTATGCAAGCAGGAAAGAACGGAAGCGCATGACACAGAAAGACACACACACAAAAAAATTTGTACACCTGATCGTCCTTTTCTCGTAATTACGAGATGTTCTCTCAATATTGCGAGATCCTTTTCTCGTAATTACGAGAAAAGGATCTTGTAATTACGAGAAAAGGTGCGCAATTTTATTTTCTTTGGTGAATGCAATGCGATTCCGTACCTTTAACATGTACAATTCAATTGAAAAACAAAATATAAATAAAAACACACAATAAGCTTAATGCATAAATGTGTACAACCTCAAACTAATACTTTATCGAAGCACCATTTAGTTTAATTACAGCATTCGATCTTTTTGGATACACAACTGGCATCAGTTATGAAGTGACTGATTAACCCCAAATAAAGTTCAGCTGTCCTAGTAGGATTTTCCTGACATTTTCTCAGTTGCATCCTACAGCAAAAGCCATGGTTCGCAGAGAGCTTACAAAGCATTTTAACAGCAGTGTACATTTCTTGTTCACTTTTTGAATCCTAAGAAATGTGAGCAGGCCTTGAGTAAAAATGGAGAAACATGGGATAAGAGAACGAGGACTAACACAGATCGGGAAACGCCAACCAGCGATTCAGTATCCAAACATGGACTACTGGGAACCCATGGCTTAAATGGACAGAGGGGAATGTAGTAACTAGAGGCAGGTGTGCCAATCAGAACCGGTAGAACCAGTTTGGTGAGTTTATAGCGGAGCTCAGCAGAGAGGCTGCACACGCCCTCTGCTGGTTCCCGATGGTGTTGTGACACTGGTGGACTAGAATAATACAACTAGCCAAAATCACTACTGAACCAAATTTAATTTAACTGGATATAGACAAACTTTTATGTTTAAGGAATATTTGATGTTAAAGGAATATTGATCCAGTCAATGAAAAAAAAGAAATTAAATTTTTAGTCACAAAACCATAACCTGCATCTAAAACCAAGCATGTTGCCACATACAGTATATTTCAATGAATTTAACTAAATATGGTTGTAACAGTTGGATCAGTCGGAGTTAAAGTCTGCGGCCTGCCTCCATGCATGAGGAGTTTACATGATGTCATCATGGGGTTTCCTCCCGGTTCTCTCATTTCCCCACACAGTCCAATGACATGTGAAGCTGTCAAATTGTGTGTGCCCTGTGACGGTGCCGCATCCAGGGTTATTCCCTGCTTTGCATCCATAGTTTTGAGGACCCCTGGGACCCTCCATAGGTTGGGTTGTAACAGTTCTTTGGTGCTATTGTTTTATAGAGGGCATGCATACCCTCTTGTCAGGTTGCAGGAGAGCAAACAGACCAGCAAGTGATGCCTGTCACAGTCCTGAAATAAAAAGTCACAGCAATAATTAAGTGTGGTGCTACACACGTAATTTGATCATTTCTTGTCAAGCATTACATATGGAGTAAGACACATCCTTATTCAAAGAATTTATGATGCTTAATTCAGCTCTGAATATTCTAAACAGCAATAGGACTCCTGTATATTTAAGAGTTTATGAATGAATGTTGCATTTACATAGCACTTTTGAAGATGTCCACAGTGCTTTTACAGAAGCAATAGGGAGCCATTTCAAGCAGCATCACTGTGTAGCACCCACAATGAGAGCTGTGAAATTACAAATTCTCGCCCAAGAACCCAAACAATTCTATCCTATCTGCTTTTGGCTCCCCCCTAATCAGCATTGGCCTCGGCCAAGGCCGCTGCAGAATCAACAACTCCCCCAGAAGGACGAGGCAGTGAGACTCTCTGCATTCCTCTCCCCCCACCCCACGCCTTCACCGCTTCATACTCCTCAGTGTGGACAGGCAGGTCTGTGACTAGCACCTCATAGCTACAGGAATAGATGACTGCTTGTCTATGCTGGACTATCTCCACCGTTTCCCTCCCCTGTTGCAAGTCACGACTTTTTATGTTGTAAGGTGTAGTGACCATGTGCTTATGTTGCTGAGGTGTTTTTTTTCGGTTCCTACAATGTTCTCCCTACTGGAGTACAGTCTGGGGGCTGTTTTTTTATTCTCCTCCTCTCTCCTCATGTAAATCTGTTTTTCTCTGTTCTTCCTATATCCCTTGTCTTCCTGACCTGTCTACCCCCTTTAATGTGATGTTTGTGTATATGTACGGTCGGGTTGATGGCCATTATTTCGCTGGTACTTGTGACTAGTGACATCAGCAATAAAGGGTCTTCATCATCATCATCAAAAATGCTTTTTGTAACTGTGAACAGTGATTTACTCTATGCAATGAAAATGTTACTCTACACGCTCTTCCAATTGCCCTACATGCCCTTAATTTGTGTCCTTTATGATGCTGTGGGTCCCCCTGATGGGCTTTGGGTGGTAAATGCTCACCAGAACTGGTAGAACTGTCCCTGAAATGGTTGGGGCAGTTTTGCCACACACTGTAGGGCTTTGCTGTTCCCTGAAGAGCAGTTTCTGAACCAGACCGACCCAGAAATGGGCAGCGGGGTATAGCCTTGAACACATTTTATGTTACAATATACATGGTTGAGGGTCTTTCTCTGTCTTTTCTCTCTGTACATGCAAAAGCAAGCACACCCTATATCCAGAAAAAAAAATACACACGCACCTTACCGATTATCTGCAGGATCCGCTCTCACACCTGGACACTGACTGCCTGGACAAGAGGTCAGTCAGTATCTGCACCCAGCCACTGGACATACACAAACAGATAGCAGCCCCAAGCATAGAAAAATACTCACAAAACACTCCCTACCTACCAGAAACACACATATTTTAAAGAGTACATGAAAACACCCAAAGAGGCAATGTGCGTGATAATGAAACATTTTCCGTCTTCCACGTTCCTTTAGTCCTCATAAGGGTGGACCCAGGAAACGGGTGGGGACACGTTTCAGGACTGGCTTGGGAACACCTGTGGGTCCGTTAAATTTACATTTATTTAGCAAATGCTTTTGTCCAAAGTGACATACAAGTGAGGATCAGGGAACAGACAGTTTGTAGAGAAATTGAGGTTAAGCCTAGCAGTGATATGATTATTCTGGTAACCTGGGGATTTGAACCAACAACCTCACAGGATCACGGGAATACATTAGTCCTATATGTAATGTTTGTATTATAGTACAAAGTTATGTTAGCAATTAATTAAAACATACAATGAGTAACTGCCTACGGACCTTCATGCCCTACACTGCCCCCCCTACCCTGTGCAGGGCAAGCCATTGATAAATGAATGACGCAGATTAGAATGCCATAAGGGTTGTGTCATAAAGAAGAACAGTTTATGCCATGCTAGTTAACTATGCGTTTTTGGTGACACCCCCCCCCAACCCCCTGCCACCCCCTCAAGAGCTATTGCTGACTTAGAATTCTGTACGTTGCAACAGCCGGCACAGCAGGATATGTGGGAAAGGCGTGATTTTTCACAGAAAGGGCATGTCCTGTCACTGCTAAAGTCTCTGAATCACAAATATATAAAAACATAACTGTGACTACACACCCCTAACAGCTTTACCACACACACCTCTTTGCATGCACAGGTTTCATATTAAGGTTGCAACCACATTACATTGCTGCAATAGAAAGTAAGTAATTGTTAATGTCTTTCAACTGTCTTATCATTTGGACAGAAACAGATTCTTAAAATTCTGTTTAATTTTCTTCTCAATCTCACATACCCCAGCCCACCAAGGCCCCCCCCATAAAGATGAAACATTAAAAACTAAATAGTTCTTATCTACTTGTACAATGATGCAGCAGTAGTAGGGGGTCAATCACTGCTGAATTGAAGTGAATTTCATCATAATCCCTGTACTTGTGTGTTGTTTCACCTGAGGAGATGCATACCCCTACATTAAATGTTAACAGTTTAAACCAGGGGTCTCCAACTCCGGTCCTGGAGGCCTACTATCCAGTAGGTTTTCTATCCTACCTGTGTACATGTATGGTACGGAGTTGGAGACCCCTGGTTTAATCATCACCTCCACCCTAGATTTGTCTATATACTTTATATGGCATATTTGCCAGCAGGGGGAGCAAAGGTTCTATAAATTCACACAATTGTCTCAGCAAATTACCTGATTTTGTTAAAATAGTATTTGAATATGAGAATATGAGGGCATTATTCAGTATGAAACTGACATATTTAGGTCACATACGCATTTCAAAATTCATGAGGCTTACTCATTCAGTGACACCCAGTATAAAGAACAACACAGAACAAATAAATAATCAGACAATAGACATGCAATAATGCAGTGAAACAACACTTTGACAGTATAGTTCACATGAAGTGCAAAACCTCTATTATTGCAGGACCCAGATTTAGCTATTGATTATATGAATAGTTTGGGACAGAAACAGCAGCATTCTAATGCTGCGAAGCCTCATATGTACCAGACTGCAGCAATGAATGCTATACTAAGCCATTATTTTTGTGGCTTTCCTGTTAGCGTTTGTGATTCTGGCTGTTCTCCTCTTACATCTAATTAAGAGAGAAATCATTTAGAATTAGTTTTTTAGCACAAAATGTTTATATTTTTTTGTTTATGGTGTCAAATGTTTCTTTATACAATAAAGATTTTATAAATGGTACAGTACGGTGCCTCAAGCCAACAAAGGAAATTTGGTGACACTACTTCAGAAGGCACAAATAATATAGTTGTATAATCTTACTTAATGTATTCATTATGTTTGTTATATTTGTTCATCATTAATCATAAAGATTCATATATTTCATGCAGTTATTATATTCATCCATGATTCGTATTTCCTGTAGGTCTCAGAGTGGATCGCCAAGTGTTCCCGATGCGTAGCTTTCAATGACCAATGTCCAAGCAGTCTGCAGTTGGATGATGTTCCCATTTATTCCAAATCTTCGGTTCAAATAAAAAGGACCTTTTGCTTTAACCTACAACACTTGTGCTGTATAATGTGCTGGTGGCGTGCTGTTTGTACCATGCTGTCTCACAGGTGCTACAGTAAGAGCCGTGTTCTCTCTGCCATCCACACCGTCCAAGCCGAAAACACCCATTCATACCCACCTGTCCTCCAGTGATCAGACCATCCCATGCAACACACCCCCAGTGGCCAAAATACATAATACACTCCAAAGTTATAAATGGCTCCCACAGTATTTGAGTAGTAACTGAGTGACTAAGTTACTTGTGCCTCCTAAAGTAAAGTATATTTGGAAATTGTTTAAATGAACTTTATATTGCCATAAAACTATTTTAAATTGTTAAAATGTGTCAGCTTAGCCATCTTTAAGTCTCTCTTCAAATCCATCCAACATATTCGGTGAACTCAACCACTAGCACACCTTGTTTGGCTAATCAATACCATCCACGTTCTATACCTGCTTGTTCTATTCTGGGTCACAGGGTCCACATGGCTTAATTAAGTTAGTTAAGTGAGCTGGTGGTGAAATGCAACAAATGCACAAAATGGCTGGTATACCTCCAAAGATAAATGTGGAAAACAAAGTAATGTTCTTCTAGCTATCCACGATATCTTTTGGAGAAAAGAAGAAAATTCTCTTAGCTTTTTATTGTATTACTGTACATTTGTACACAGTCTAATATTAAATTATATATTCTTATGAGCAAATATGCACATACTGCCAGATAAATATCTATATACGTAATTTTTGCAAAGTGCTAAAAGTTATGTGTTTTGTGAGATACAAGGAACCCAGCTAAAAAAAACACAAGATTACTGGTCTAGCAGGTAATCTGAATGATCTCTTAAGTAAGATGTAATTAATTATGCAGGTCAGAGACAAAGATATTGTTTGAGGTAAGAATCTGCTTCCGTGTCTTGTGCTCCAGAGTCTCTTCCTGGAAGGGAGTGCTTCAATGACACAGCTGCCCATGTGGGCGGGACTCAGCAGTTGTCTTGCTCGCACGATTTTTAGCTGAGGCATCATAAAGGTCCTGGACAGTGGTCAGATTCCCAGCTGACAGGGAACATTCCCAGAAAAGTGCTGTTTGTGTAACCTATGAACACGCTGTCTAACCTTGAACCTATGACCTCTGAGGGGCAAAGCAAAAGTGTTACCCACTGCTAAACATGCCCTTTACTTATTTCTGCATTATTTTTCTTAGTTGTAGTGATGAGATGAAGTTCTGGGAAACTGGACACTTTGAGCATTTTCATATCTTAATCGTAATTTGTTTGGTGAACATTCATAGAATGGAAAATTGAAAGCCAGTGCCTTGTTTCTGAGTTCTCAGAGGTCTCAGAGGCCAGTGAACAGAAGAGCTAGATGGCCCAGTTTGAGGTGTTCTGTTTTGGACTAGGTTGGTGAAATCCAATAGATGCATTTTTATGTCCTACTCATTTAAGCCAGAGGTCTGGCAGCAGTGTGTCTCCGTTGAAATGTATAAGTGAAGAAGACAGGACTACTGGGAGGTGATTAATTCTTAATTCTCTACTTCTTCAACAAAGTTGCATGCTATGTCTAAGCTTCATAAGTTCTGATGAGGTGTGTATATATATTTTCTTTCCTCACTGTACTGTTAATGGCTCCTCTTTTGCATAAAGATGGGCAATACAATAGGATATCACTCTCATTCTTTCTTTATTAAAGCACTCACTTGTACTTTCCCTTCCATTGTGTGACTTTGTGTAAGTGTATTCATAGCTGCATGTGCATCTGTATCTGTGTTTGTGCAACATATAATGATATGTGAATTACTATTTGTAAGTGCAGCAACTGGATCAGATATTGTGTGTGTGATTATGTGAGTGTAGAGAGGATAACCCCTGGGTTACAGTGCCCCCTGCAGCCCCCGCTAGGGCCATGCTGGCAATGCCAAGCACTTGAAATGCGAGGAACAGAACAAGGGGCAGTCACGCTTGGACCTGCTGGACAGCCCTGTAGCACAGGTCACATGCTGGACGCGTGGGGCGTTACCAGCCTGCTCCGAGGTCTGCGACACTGGGTGCCGTTGTCCTGTCTCCTGGCCCATGATGCAGCTTCATGATAAGGAACAATGACACTGTTTTAACAGTTTCACCAGGGGGCAGAGACCTGAGAGGAAGCCAAAAAGGAATTATGGGTAAGACTGAAAGAATTTTTCCCGCCATTCTGCCTTTTTCCTCCCACTGCTGTAGTAAAATCCAGGAGAGATTTTTAAGGCCCCAGGGCAAGTGGAACAGCACAGCATCAAGCTTGCTGTCCAGAGGTGTACACCGTCCATCTGTTTCATTATTGAAAATTCACCTAAATGTCCACCTTCGTATTGCATATATGTTTCCAAAGTATGCTACACAACTTTTCATACAGAATTCAACCACTATCTGCTGCTGATACCTTCTATCATATCGGATTCCTACTCATATCTACAGGTCTCCTATAAACCCCTTCCAACCTCAGCTCCTCAAATCAGTGTTCTCTGATAAAGTTTTCAGCGGTTAAAGTCAATGTCACATAATGCCAGAACATAAGATGTCAGAGTGAAAACAAGAAAGGACTTTGACCCGTACTTGCTAGCTACTGAAATTCCACCCGGCAAGTTTTTGTTAAAAAAAAATCCTAGTAAATTATTTTTAGCAGAGGGCCTGTGTAAATAACCAGGGGGCAGTAAGCTATTTGGTTGTTAATCTAATAAACTTCCAGATAGAATGAGACTGTAAGTCCTTCGCTATTTACCTAAAAATGTTTCTTAAACAATAATCCGCATCCATCATGATTCTTTACGAGCTCTTCTGTGACAGTTTCTGCAAACAGACTGGAGACATGGGCTCTGTGGTGCGGTTTTATGGAAGTGAAATGTCTAAGGAAATGAGAGAGATGATGCTGCTTTATCATTTACGATTTTTTTTGACCCCTGCATTGTAGGATAAAAAATCCCAGGGTCTGCAATGCGAATGCATCAGTCGCAGTAGTACTGATGACCATAATCATCCTGCTGTGTCAGCCAGCAGCATGATATGTTCACAGCATGTATATGTTGCCTATACCTGACCTTTTCACTCAAGGGAATAACTTTGGGTTGAGTATTGGGGGGTTGAAATCTCCACCCATTTAAAGGTGTTTATTATATTGGCTGATTTTGATTATTGGGGGGGGTTACAACCCTCCACCCACCCATAATTTATGTCCATGCATTGACTTCTCCTACAGGTCCACCAGGATGCTTGATGCTTAGTAGGCAATGAAGCATCTCACCTGCCCATGCTTTGCAGGCGGAAATGCTAACCAGGATAAATGATTCCTCCATAGCTGGTGCCAGGAAGACGAGAGGCAAATAAAGATGAAATTGTTCTTCCTCTACACAGTGAGTAAGGGCAACACCCCCTGCCATCCAGGGACACACACACATCCTCCCTGGTAACTTGGTTCCGCATTCTTTCTACCTGAAAAGAAAGCTACCCATTGTGTTGATGGTTGCTGTACTCATGCTACTCACAACAGCAAACAAAACATAGCTTTCAGCAGGTCCTGTTATATGACACTCAGGATATGCATAGGCCATGTTTAACAATTAGCACTTAAGTGGCAATTACTCTTAATGGGACCATAATACCAATGTTATTCTGAAACTTGTCGTATATGTCACACACCAGTTATGTGAGAGTTAGTTGTTTGTAATGGGACAGTTTCCTTTATGTTGACTTAAAATGGAAAGTAACCATTTACTCTTATGTTCATGTCCTGATAGACAGATATCTTCCACAGAGAATAAGTCAAGCCTATTTAGGTAATGTACACGTCATTTCTACATTTGAATAGATTGTACATTCCAGAAGTAGGTGGTTTGTCTTTGTGAATCAGCTACCATATTTAAATAATTATTCTATTGAGCTAAATGTCAGCCAATTTTCCCAGGCTCTAATATCTCATCACTGCAGGTAGCTTGTGCATCTGCTTTTGTACCAGCCAACCTCTTAGTCAAAAAAGACTTAAATGTCATATTTTCTCAAGGGCAAAAATGAGCCCAGTAACAAACCCAAAGTACCTTCGCAAAGACCAAATGAATGTTCATTTCAGCGTATTGACATGTGATCCATCAGAAGAAATGACTCCAAAACACGTCACACATTCTTCAGTGTAAAACCGGCTTTTTTCCTACATCATCCTACATCATCATATTCTGACTCTACCTAGCTTCAGGGCATCCCTCTGTCGTTTTGCTGAATCACATACTGAGTTTATAAACAGAAAATGTCAAAGATTAAGATTGTTAAACTCGTTAAAAAAATTAAATGTTTCTATTAATAGCCAGGAACAAGTACAATTGAAAGCTAATAAGACATAATGGTTTTACATGTTTACAGTACAGTGAACATTCTGTCGATTGTCAAATTCAAATTGTACTTTCAGGTTTAGGGGCCTGAAATATTTTTTTGTATGTAAGATACCCAACCGATTTTTCTGTGGTTGCAATTTACAGGATGACAAGACCATTTTTTTTTTATCATAGACACTGTGGCACTGAACGTGGAAAACAATTGGTTTGGCACTGCTGTGATTCTTACAGTGTCTGTGCAATTCCAA
This sequence comes from Mormyrus hasselquistii, assembly GCA_026779605.1. Taxonomy (NCBI): domain Eukaryota; kingdom Metazoa; phylum Chordata; class Actinopteri; order Osteoglossiformes; family Mormyridae; genus Mormyrus; species Mormyrus hasselquistii. Next base: position 1,688,385 of record JAODKE010000037.1, read on the forward strand.
GAACTTGTGCAATCCTGACCCATCAGGTTGTTCCAGTACCAAGCTATAAAAATGCTATTGTATAGTGAGAGAAGACCAAAAAATGCAGCCCGGGCAGATCAATGGCTTGGTGGAATTTTTTCGCAATTTAGGCTTAGCTAAGAACCCCTACATTGTAAATGTGCATAAAAGAACCTGTACTGAGGCAAAGTAATTATTGGTGGGGGGTCGGGGGGGTGGAGAAAACTACGTAATACAAAGAAAAAAATTCTTGCAATGTAAAAGCAAATGTCATTTCGTGGAAAATCAGACAAAACATCTTGCGGCACAGTCGAAGGACACCTGAGTCAGGTTTACCGGGGGGAAACAAGGATCATTTGTTCAAAACACAAGTAAGATGGGAGGACAAGAAAGATGGCAGAAAAGTAGCGCAAAGCTCTGAAGTCTGATGATTCACAGTCCAGGGCCAGATGGGGGAGGTGTCAAGCTGAACCTCACTCACACAAAGTTAAGTGCAGAATCTGCACAAGGTAACCTGACTCAGCACTGGTCCTGATGTAGGCTTTCTTTTAACAATGGTGAATGCATATGTTGTTGTGCTCAGGAATGCACAAATGATGCTCGGTGAGTGTATTTTCTATGAAAAGCGGCCATTTTACCTGCCTCTACGGGACCAGAGGGAGGCTATGGCTACCAGTGAATTAGTTCGCTATCCACTTTCCCTTCCTGGCCTCCAGCTCCCCACGAGGTCAGCGCCTGTGAATTGAGCCAGCTGTATCCTCCCCAGTGATTGGAGAACAGAATGGCTTCTCTCCACCGGCCTCCCCTGAGGGTAGCAACCCTCTGAGCTGGTTTTAGTCCAGTGGCGACAACGCTGGGATAATGGGCAACAAAGACAACATTGTGCAGAAGTATCCCCCCCCCACACACACACACACACCTCCCAATTCCATCTCTGCTGCTTGTTGACCAGGTAACCCAAGAGGACAATGACAGCGAACCTACATCTTCACCCTCCATGGGGCCTTCCTATTCCTGTCGGGGACAGAGGAACACGGTAATGAAATATGCTGGGATGAGGGCTGTGTCATAAAAGGAAAGTAAAATGGAAGATCTCTGAGTTCACAACACTCATCTCTGGGTTCCCATAACCTAAAGACAGATGAGTGTCTGTTTGCAGACCTTTTTTTGAGGGAGGGGCTTTAAAACTGGGCAGTAAGTTTTCCAAATCCTCATAGTTTGCCTGGACAGATACCCCCCCCCCCTTTGCCACAGAATGTAGAATGGGTTTCATTATTTTGATTTTCATCCTGCTGATTTTCTTCTGATTTCCTTTCAAATAGTTGCCCTATTCATAATTTTCAGTTGAAGTAATGCATTACATATTTTGACATAAGAGTGAATTTAATCAGGATAAACACTGGAGAGTGCATATTCCAGAAAAGCTCTTCCTGTCATTTTGCTGAACAAAAGCCTTAAGAAGGGGGGGGCGTGGCTCTCCTGGGTGGGAGAGTCAGGTGACAGGGGCTGTTCTGTTATTCATCCCCCATCCCTCCTTCATATTTTGGTGTATTATGTTCATTCTTGCCCCCCACTGACCACAAAGAAACTCCTGACATCCATTGCAGATACTGCAGTGATTCAGTTTTGTGCGAGTGTGTTTGTCTTTATCTTAGCTGGTATGACTCCTTTGTTTATTTTTGGGTTCCCTTTCTGTATTGTGTTGCTCCTCCCATCCCGCTAAACCCTGATGGGAAATCTCATATTCCCTACCCAATCTGTATGTCACATGGTGCATTTGCCGTTCTCAGAAACTGGTGTCTCTGCTTCAGGACATTGCAGAATTAAGTGCTGCTAAGATATCTGTAATGGGTGCTTTATTATTTCAGCACTACGGGGTCATGGACCCGACTCGAGCAAACAACCAGAGTCTGGGTGAATTTGAAGTGGGTTGTTTTTGAAATTCCCTGTGGTAATTTAGTGCATCTTTGTTGCTTTGAGTGTAGCTTTAAGACACACCTCACAGGTGTGCCAGTTAATGAACAAATCTTATACATAATGCACTTTTGTCTATTGTGAGCCATTGGGAGGTAGAAGACGAGGCACGAGAGCTTTGCTGACTGTGCGTTACTGTGGAAATTAATCACCAGCCCATGCCTTCAGATGTCACAGCTAAAGAAGTCAAGCCAGTCCTGATGAAACCGCTCAGCTTTGGGATGGGGACAAGGATAGACTGGCTGCTTGAAGTCAAGGGACAGAATGCTTTCTGAAATTGTGTTAACTGCCAAGCCAAGGGTTACAATGAGCTGGCTTCAGTATTTTAATATTTATATATTTAAATTGATTTTAGGTCTTTATAGCACCATGTTTACCTTTTTCAGTTCCAGCCAGTTTAACCTTATTTTATGTTCTGTTACACAATGGGCCTCTTTATAGTTTGCTGTCTTTAATTGAGACAGAGAACCTTTAGATCAGCACTGTCTGCCTTTGGCCTTGTGACATCACAGGGGGGGTCATAATGAATATTATTACTACAGCAGTTTGCAGTTGCATATCATCAATATTTTTATGACTACTACAACAGAAACAGTTGTGGAGAAATGGGGTACAGCAAAGCACTGGAGTTTATGAAGGTGAGCCTGGTTTCTTGGATTGGTAATGCTCCGTTAGACTGTGAGAAAACAACAGTCCCCTTTGATCTCCAACTGAATGTGGTTCTCACATCAGTAACCCAAGAGCTGGACCCTACTCAGATTCGTGTAAATGAAGAATGATACAAAAACGGTGTACTGAGAGTCCTTTGTACTGCTGTGTCTTTCTGTCTACAGCGTATGCTTCTTTCTGTATGTGTGTGTTTTGTTTGTGAGGGGTTTCTAGAAATGCACACACGTGCATGAATGCCTTTTGAATACATATTTTTGCATGTTTGTGTGGGTTATGTATCTATTATGTTGTGGAGCCAAATCTTCCCAAAATGAGATAGAAAACAAAATTATTTTGGCATTAGGGGGACCGTTTTTTTTTCTTGTCAATGTGTAACACAGTTACATGCCAACCAGCCATACCACCTGTAGTTCAGACTAGGTAATCCCCTGAAGCTAAGGAGGTTTGGGCCTGCACATTACTTGAATAAGAGACCAACTTGGAAAGCTGGTGGAAGAGGTGCTGCTGGAAGAGGTGATGGTGTGGCCAACAGGTTAAGCCCATCCTGTGGTCTGTGTGGATCCCAATGCCCCGGTGCAATGATGTGAACACTGTGCTGTAAATGGTGCCATCCTTCAGAAGACATGTAAAACTAACGTTCTGGCTCTCAGAGTCACAAAAGATACCTGGGCATCTTGTGAAAGATTAGGGGTGGATAAAATTGCCTACTGTGGCCCTATCAGATCTGGCCTCCTACGCATCCCCAATATCAAATTGGTGAATTCTCTCCATCCCCTCCACCACCTTATCTACTGTGTTGTGTGCATACTGGCACAGAATGGCTGCCATCACATCCTCTAGGTGGGTGCTACATAGTGCTGGTGGCTGCAGTGGCTCCCCAATGTTTCTGCAATGCACTTTGGGTCTCTTGAAAATTGCAATATAAAAGGCAACATCAAAAAACAATGCCAAAAGATTTTTATTTTGCTTGGTTATTTACGGTTAAGGTTAGTGCTGGGTAGGGATTAAGTTTTCATAGCCTGGATTTCGGTTATGCCCATAAAAATTAATTGAGAGTCCCCTCAAAGATATAAATAGCTAATCTATGTGTGCATGTGGATTATGTTCGCATTACATTACGCTGACCATTTTTCAGGTCCCCACAAAGGTCTGTGAATGCAATGAAAAAACCAAAAGTCTTGTATTTTGTTCGTTACTTATGGTTAAGGTTAAGGCTGCGTAGGGGTTAAGGTCATCATGTTATGCTTAGAGTTTTCCCCATAGAAATGAAAGGCGAGTCCCCACAAAGATACAGTTACAAACCTGTATGTATGTGTGTTTGTGTGTGTGTGTGTGTGTGTGTCCTGCCTTGTTATGCTGATTAGCAATTAAATAATTTAGTTCAATCCATCCATCCATCAAACCAATCCACCTTTCAACCACTTGTCCATGTCATGGTTGTCTTTCAGTGTTATTTTAAACAAAGTCCTGCTTCATGCAGTTGGGAATGAAATGTTCTACATCACCAGTTATCTTTGAAGTGCTTTCACCACTTAAGTGCTAACACTTAAGTCGTGCTGGTAGCTTTCCTTCCCTTACCAAAGATCTGCTTCCTAAAGTAGGACAGAGGACCAACATGTTACTCTTTTGTCAGCCCCTGGGAATTAACATCTTCATCTTGGATATTAAGTGGCATTTTTTGGCTTTGTACCTATAGTGGAATGGCAAAACATTACAGATTTTGAGGTATGTTGTCAAGTTCCTGAAATACTTTGTGAGCTGGTGCAAATGCAAAAATGAACACACTGATCATAATGGTAAGATTTGGTTTCAATGGATGATGTAAGTATACCCAGTCCTGGAAGCTCAGAATATCAATAAATCTACTCTATCCTCTATGCTGTTTTGTGGTTGAGTTATTTATAGGTCTACTTGATAATTAAGTTTTAAAACTCAATCATGATCAAACAAGACTACCAATAACCTTTTTGTGAATCTGTTTGAGTTTTTTTTATTATACATTCTTTCACCTTAACTCCCTTGGTTAATACAAAACAATTATTAATTATTAATTCACATTTTACTTAGAAGACACTTACCCAAAATGACACAGATTTATTGAGAGATCAGGATCAGAATCCCTGGGGAAAATGAGGGCTAGGGTCTTCCTCAAGGGCCCAACAGTAAAATCAGTATGTAGGATTTGAACTGGCAACTTTGACATCTAGCCCACGGAGCCACACACTTTTACAAAATGCCATTTCAGCAATAAACGCAATAAGATTTTCTCCTGTTTACTGGGGTTCTTCACAGAGCACCAAAATGCCCGCTTTCACTGCAAAAATTATATTCATAAGTAGCGGACCACATCCCACAGATAAAGCTTGCAAAAACGTGGACTCTTTAGGGGTCCCCAATAGACTCTGCATTCAGTGACTAATAATGTAAAATGTAAGCTTTTTAACAGCAAAAGAGAGAGAACAGCACGCGCAAAAATAACTCATGGAGACTGGCATACAGGAAGCTGTAGTGGGCAATGGCACGAGGCTGGTGACTTCACGGTAAAGCAAAAGGAGGAAAAGGCATACCGTTTCAGTCAAAGGAAATTCTTATTCATCCCCTTATATTATCAGATTTAGTGTCTTTTAAGTATGGCATTTCAGAACGTGGTTAAACACTGTGTAATTTGTTTGAGGGCGGTGGGCGGTGGTAGAAAATCTTTCTCAGTTAATTTCACGTAGCGTAGTGAATCGTTTTAGGGCAAATATACAATGATTAGAGCAAAATCCTACAGGTGGGTTTATCGCCCCTCACAGCTTGGTACAAGCTGTGCCTGGGGTAATTGTTTTTCCAGACAAATTTAAAGGACTAAAAAATAAAAGTCACGAAGAAAGGTAATCGTCATTATCATAAAACAATGCAGCCATTCAGTAGTATTTAATAAATCAGACAAATTGCATAATTATCGTTTGATTTGTGCAAATTCGTGATTTTTCGGCTTGTTATTTTTTTCATGGAATAGGCTACTGGCTTGAACAGTCTAATTCGTGCGATGCGTTTTTTTTTAGAAATTGTGTTAATATAAACTAAAGGGTTAACGTCGTTATACCTTCTAACATCCAACAAACAGAAAACAAAAAATATTTAAAAAGTATTCGTCTAAGTATGAAATACCGATTAAGCCGCATTACTTAATTTTGAAATAAATTATCCGATAGGGTTTGATAGTATTTTGATGTAGCGTGCTTAATTATAACATGGCCATTTTTAACAGTTTCTCCTGTGGCTGATTTGATATCGTCGGATGTGATAAAAGCGGGCTATAGGCTAATATTCAAAGAATGTTTACAGTCATTCCACCGTTCGGAACATGTTTTGTTTATGTAGTGAATTTGTTTTTTATTTAATTCACCGTTTACCATACCAGATCCACATGCCCGTGGGGGTTTAATTGAAGCAAACACATTTAAGCATTCTTCGCTGAAGGACGTAACAAGAGAACCTCATCCGAGACTTGTGAATAGACTATGTGAAACAATATATTAAACGTATTTTTCTAGGCCTATATAAGTAGTGGAAAGTAAAAAAAAAAAAAAAAAAAATCTGCATTCATAATGTACTGTGCCAGAATTTGCTCCGCCCTCGTCAGATTAAAGCAGGTGGACACTTAAGAGGGAGAGCTAGAAGATCAAGTGAGCCGTCTAAAACTTCATAAGTAAATCTGACCCGTTTTTTGTCGGTGTCTGACATTTGATAATCGCTACTTAATTTCACTTTGTTTACTATCGTACGTCGCGGCAGCGAAGAGTGAGCTAAATTTTGATGGATGTCTGCTGAAACCTGGACGAAGGTAAGACAAACAAATTGGGGCAGTCTGCTTTACATATTATATAATTTTATATTGAGGCATTATGATATCCCTTGAGTAGTTATTTTATGAAACAACAAAACTTTTGCTAAGACGTTCTATATCCGCGCAACACTACCACATAATTATTGTCTTGGACGGAATGCTTAAAAATAAATGGTTTATATGACACAGTACTCCAATCCTCATAAAAGAATGACCATTTATACCTCAGAAACGATTTGTTTACTTGATCACGTATCGACCTATAAAACACGTCAGGTTTGAAACAAACAAGTGACTGAGCGAGTTTTATTCCGGTCAAAAGCTATTTAAAAATATGATTTTGCCTTGTGCAGGTTATTTGATAAAGAGTCGATACTAACAGCACTTCTCTAAACGAAAGCAAGAAAACAGTTTTCTTGATGTATAGCTCTGCCGACATTGTCATGGTCATTCGTTTATCTATAGGATGTTATTGCAATATATCAAGTAAAATAGTTTGCGCTTACATTCAATGTAAAACTCAAACTACAAACTCTCGCTGAAAAAATGCTATATGATATTGTGCTCAATAATCAGTGTCCTTTTTTTCTCGAATCTGACATAACTGTGATGAACAAAAAACGCTTGGCGTATGAAGGGTGGCACTTAACCTGCAAGATTAATTATACATTACAGTAATGAAGTGACAATGACCGTCTAACAGTGAGGATTTAGCTACAAATGAGAAGTGATAAATTACAACTTGAGATGCAGCACTACTTAGCAGGGCCGGCCCTGGGTGTTCTTGCGCCCTAGGCGAGACTTCGCTATATTAAAAATATTTCAGTAGCACAGGGTATTTGGCTGCTCTGTACCTCGCGTCGGTTTCACAAGAAAAATATTGAAATAGTTACATCTACTGTAAATAACTGTAATGTCACAGAATGCAACCAGAGATATTACTAATGATTTAACTCGCTCTCTTGCGCCCCCTAATCAAATGGCGCCCTAAGCGATTGGCTACGTTGCCTGTAGGGCGGGCCAGCCTATCTATTGAACACTACTTCATAATTAAGTATATCCTTGGTTTGCGGAGTTTTTGTTCTATTGAGTTAATGAATGCGGTTTTAAGGCATAAACATTTAGGGTTGAAGACGTGCGTATAACGCGCATTCAGCACAAATTCGTTTGTTTCGTAAGATTCCGTCATTGGTAATTATAAGTTATGCGGCATTGTTTCGGAGAAATGATTCATTAACGAACTACGTTATTCAACAATACTGTTTGTTTTCCACGCACATTTTAATGAGTGGTGTGGATTGCTCGTAAATTACCAGTGCAAGTTTCGGACATAACGAGGCTTAGAAATAAGTGAAGTAAAGTTTTTACTATGACCGCAGTGCAGTACGTTGCCAGCTCATGTCCAGCCGCTATAACTTTAACTGAGATTTAACGCGAAGTACCCTAGCACAATTCCCAGCTGTACAAGTGGGTAAGACGGTCTTGCTATCAATAAAAACCTTAGGGGGGAACGTACACCCACCCTTACATCTTCAAAGCTCTTGGTCTGATCGAAATTATATATGATACTAGGTGAGCAACTAAAAATAAATACTGGAGTGAACTTGAGTGAGCCCTGTTTTAATAGTGTGCCTGTTTTTTCTTTCTTTCCTTTACCCTGTGAACTCCTAACCTTTATCCCTGCGTTTTGCAGGAGTGGTAAGGTGCCGCAGACAGCATGAACTGGGCGGCGCTGTATGTGCAGCTAGGAGGAGTGAACAGGCATTCCACTAGCCTGGGAAAGGTTTGGCTGTCAGTGATCTTCATCTTCCGCATCATGATTCTGGTGGTGGCGGCGGAGAGCGTATGGGGTGATGAGCAGTCTGACTTCACGTGCAACACGCAACAGCCCGGCTGCAAGAATGTCTGCTACGACCATTACTTTCCCGTCTCACACATCCGTCTGTGGTGTCTTCAGCTGATCTTCGTCTCCACCCCTGCACTGCTTGTGGCGATGCATGTGGCCTACAGCAAGCGTGAAGCCAAGCGGAGTATCCTCCGGACCAGGGGTGACAAAGCTGAGGATGACCTGAAAACCCTGAAAAACAGGCGCATCTCCATTACTGGGCCACTCTGGTGGACGTATGCCATGAGTCTGCTCTTCCGCCTGGTATTCGAGGCCGGCTTCATGTACGCCCTCTACTTTGTCTACGACGGCTTCCGAATGCCGCGGCTGGTCAAGTGTGAGCAGTGGCCATGTCCCAACAAAGTTGACTGTTTTATCTCCCGTCCAACAGAAAAGACCCTCTTCACCATTTTCATGGTGGCTTCCTCAGGCCTCTGCATTGTTCTCAATGTGGCAGAGCTGTTTTACCTGATTGTTAAGGCACTGATTAGGTGTTCTGGGGACTCAGCCAAAGGGCACTCTTATGCTGCCTCAGATAGAAGGGTCAAGGATAAGGCCTGCCGACAGAATATACGGAATGAGAGATTGTTGTCCACCACCTTAACGCCTTAACTTCCCCACAGTCCAGCTTTGTTACTCTCTCACAAGAAGACTGGATAGGAGCATTTGTATTTGTTTGCTTTTTGTTTCATTTGTATTATAAGTTCTTTTCTGGCCACTCCAAATAAAACGTGAAATAAGTGCTCATATAGTTTATGTTCACAAAGATGCAATTGATTTCCTTCAGATGTTGGGAATATATATTTTTTTTCGTTTATTCTGTACTTCGCCAAATCAGTGACTCGAGCCAGCGGGCTTGTCCTCGTGGGGACATCTAGTGGTGCACTTTAGCATTACACAACGACTTGCAAATGCACAGCACCAAGGCAGGGACGGATTACGGAACGGGACAGCGGGGCCGCTGCCCAGCGGTCCTTGGGGTGCAGGGGGCCCGTGGGGCCCCTAGCCCAAAACAATTTGCAATGCTTATCAACAATGTATTTTCGTTTG